>PVIU01018377.1:0-39211 GCA_004026605.1 Ondatra zibethicus
AAAAAAAAAAAAAAAAAAAAAAAAACAAATAAGACACAATAAAATACAAAAGAACGAAGCAAAACTATCACATTGTAGTTGAACATGGCAATAAAACAGGAGGAAAAGAATCCCAAAAGCAGGCACTAGAGTCAGAATGCCTACTCATTCATACACTCAGGAGTTATACAAAGCTAATAGCTACAAAATGCACACAGAGAACCCAGTGTAGACCTGTGTGGGCCACATACTTGCATGATATTGTTGTTTCTTTTAATGGGATATTGGTGTTTCTGTATCTTTTGTGTTTTTTCTTTGGCTGTTTTTTATTTTCTCTATCTGTTTTGTCCTATTCCAATTCATTTTTTATCTTATCTTATCTTACTTTATTTTATTTTTAGATAGCTTTGGTTTCTAATTAAAGGAAAAAACTGTGTGGATTTGAGTGGGTAGGGATCTGGAGTTGATCTGAGAGGAGTTTTGGGAGGGAAAACTCTAATCAGAATATTTTTATGGAAAAACTATTTTCCATAAACATAGGCATGCCCCAAATTTTAAAAATGAAAGCAGTGGAGTTTTTCATCAATAAAACAATAGGAAGGCCTGCCTAAAAATGTTTGAATTATCATGTAGATCATATAGTTTATTATAGAATCATATTTTTAAAATGTCAAGAATAGCGATTAGAAAACAGTGGAAAAATCCATTAAAAAGTAATAAGCTTAGTGCTTAGGATATTGAATAAAATGACACTGGCATGTGAAGGAACATGTGATCAAAGGACAAAGCAGAAAGGAAAAGGTAACCTAGGATTTAAAAGTGTACAACGGTCAAGGTGGCAACTTAAATGACAAAATAATACTATTCAAATTTTTTATTTAGAAAACCAATTCAATTTTTTATTTAGATTTATGCTTTACTGTCTTAGACCAAGATAAATTGCAAGTTTATTCAATACTAAAGTGAAATTACCAAAAATTAAATTAGTGGGAGGAAGAAATTATTCTTATGATGTAGAAACAATAAGAAGTGAACGTTATTAAAACAATTCTTTATAGAAATTTTAAATATCAAGATTTAATCAACATGTTAGTAACTAAATTAGAATCATAGAAATTTCAATAATATAGAAAGAGAACAATCAAATAAATATAAACTATTTCAAGATATAAAATTATAAAAATAACTGCATAAAAAGCTGATATAAAATAGAGCATCTGTCATTTTTAAAATTCTTGATTTAATTAACCTCATGAGAGAAAAGCTTTAAACAGTATTATCTGTTACCTGTCAGAACTGAATGATGAGTGCTGGCTTGCCTTCCTACACACTAGTACTCCAAGCATGGTTTGTTCATTTAGGCAAATGTGTGACAAGATGTGAAGTTTGTCCAGTGTCACTGAGCACCCGGGCATCCCTGACACACAGTGCAGCCCTGGAGCCCTGTGGAACACTTTGAATCTGTAAGTGAAGTTTTGATCAAGTGGCTTTACCAACTGCTTTTCCAGGTGTGGTGGATGTTTTCTGTGTGACAGTGCAGAGTGTTTGTAGCATAGTATCACTATCGTCATGGCAAAAATATTTACAGTTCCTTCACAGAAAACATTTTACAGCCCATGTGAAAGAATTCTGTTTACTCTCCACAAAAGCAACACTTAATAAGTAGGGAGTTATTATAATTTTTCCTATGGATAGGGCATACTTTTAGAAGCAGAAATATTTTCTAAATTGTCCTGACCTGTTCTATAGATTACCAGTAGTTTTCGTCATTTTCTGGCATGGTCTCTGTGGGCATTAATTTGACAACCTTGGATAGTATGTATTAAAACTAAACTCTTTCTTTCATTTATTACAGCTAAGTTGATTTATATGACCAATATCTTCACACATATGTCAACAGAAAACATAAATTGTTTTTAACTTTCAAATATAAAAATAATTGAACCTACTTACAGGCTCATTAGTGTGAAATTGAGCAAATAATATGCAAAGTATTTTAAAATGAGACACTAAGCTTGTGTCAAACAGAATAAGAATAGGTATAGAATTTTCTAATATTATTTCTGGATGAAATGTAAAGGACAATACTTCCTACATTGGATGATGAAATACCACTAGTGTAATGGAAACATAGCATAAAGAAAGGTTGTACATTTATTTCTTCTTCCTCATCCACTAGAAGAAGGTGCCTATAGACAAGCAAAAATTGATGAAGAAAATATAACACTTAATTGAGACGTATGTTTAATAATTGCCCATTTTATGTACCTCAAAACATGATTTTGACTTGGAAATATAGAGGAAGTGGCTTTCTAAAATGTTCTAAGAGTTTTCTTTATCAAAATATATATAGTATAAATTTTACATGAAAAATCATATTGATGCCTCTTCTATAAATAATAATGATGATGATGTTGATGATGATGACAACAATATCCCAAATATAATGTTATGATAAAGTATCTAATAAAGGTTATTGAAGTGAGAATTTTGAGACCTTTTTTAAAACTTAAAGAGTATGAGAAATTTGAAATTTTGAGTAAAATATTCAAATGTATAATTAAAAATTATATCTATATATCTAGAAAAATTATATTTTCCAAAATTAAAATTATCATATTGATTAAAATTAATTTATCATTTTGAACATTTTGAAGGAAACTAAAATGAACAAAACTGTGAACAGATTGGTGTATGGGCTGAACTTTTAACTAAGGCTTTTAATTTTGAGTTTTGTGAGCATAGTTCCATCTCAATATTTCCCTATTATTCATATGTTTGCACATCTGTTTGTTATATTCTTTTAACAGTGTAGATGACACAAATATTGAATTAAACCACAGAAGCTTTTCCCTTAGAATACATTTATAAATGTCATTACACCAAATGTCTGGAAAAAATGAAGTGGAAAACAGTCTGGTTGAATGAATTAAATACCACAAATTTTCAGATTTCCTTAGGGCTTGATTTTTTTAATTTTTTTTCTTTCATTAAAAATAGATTTTTTCTCAGATAATATATCCTGATTACAGTTTACCCTCCATGTGATAATTTAAAGGGAAGGCAACCACATTCAGTGACATGAAAAGCAGCCACTTCATATTAGTAGGAGAGGCTGTGGTCAGCATTTATTGTATGAGAAAAGAATAAATAAATATTTAAAAACATTGTTATTTATAAACATCGTTCTGAAATATGGAAATGATGGATAAACCAAGGGAAACTAACTATGTTTAGAATAAATGCAGTTTGTTTTGTAATTTTGCTGCATTTAAAATATTTGTTTAAATTTTAACATTTAAAAAATTCTGTTATAATTTTTTATTGATTGTTATTTACTTGTTTAGCAATTGCTAATTACTATTATACTCTTAGCTGTGTAATATGGATAGTCTTGATTTTGATGTTTACTAATATGCAATGTATTATTCATAGAATCCTCAGCTTTGTTACCCTTTCTTGTAATATGACAGTTTGCTACACATCCTTTTACATTTACATAATTCAAATGCATGAAATATGACTGTATCATACTAACTAGAAAAATTAAGAATATGATTGAGATTTTTCAAATTATAGCAATGTAATCATTACAAATTTCCCTTACTATTTCTATATTTCAGAGATGTTCATTAAGGATGTCTGCTTTGCAGATAGCATCACCCTTGAAAGCCTGGTTGCTTATTTTACCCTCCACACTAGAGTCTTCTATCTGAAATTATAATTTTCCTTCATTACATTAGTGAGACTATTGCTCTCTACCATCAAATTAAATGGAAAGAAACTCAGGGCAATTCCACTAAAATCAGGAACAAGACAGGGCTGTCCACTCTCCCCATATCTCTTTAATATAGTGCTTGAAGTCTTAGCAATAGGTATAAGACAGAAGAAGGAGATCATGGGGATTCTAATTGGAAAGGAAGAAGTCAAACTTTTGTTATTTGCAGATGATATCATAGTGTACATAAGTGACCCCAAAAACTCTACCAAAGAATTCTACAGCTGATAAATACCTTCAGTGATGTGGCAGGATACAAGATCAACTCAAAAAATTCAGTAGCCCTCCTATACACAAAGGATAAAGAAACAGAGAGGGAAATCAGAGAAACATCACCTTTCACGATAGCCACAAATAGCATAAAGTATCTTAGGGTAACACTAACCAAGGAAGTAAAAGATCTATTTGACAAGAACTTTAAGACCTTGAAGAAAGAAATTGAAGGGGATACCAGAAAATGGAAGGATCTCCCATGCTCCTGGGTTGGTGGGATCAATATAGTAAAAATGGCAATTCTACCAAAGGCAATCTATAGATTCAATGCAATCCCCATCAAAATCCCAACAAAATTCTTCATAGACCTTGAGAGAACAATAACTAAGTTTATATGGAAAAACAAAAAGCCCAGGATAGCCAAAACCCAGACATTTTGTCCGATGGATGGAGATGGAGACGGAGACCCATATTCACACCAGAACAATGGATTGAGCTCCCAAGGTTCAGTGGAGGAGCAGAAGACAGGAGACAACCAATCCTAAGGGTTCAGATCCAAATACATGCAAATAAGAGCAATGATTAATACTGGAATACTAGCAATCTCAACTAAAGAAATTTGTGATAAAAGGTCCATAATAGGACTGATCTTGGACTGAACCAGCTACCTTGGCTGGAACGGGCCTGAGAAAGCAAGCTCCATGCGAGTGGGAGTGGATCAACTCCAGGGATATTGGCAGACCAGGACTGAGCCAGCGACCTGGGCCAGAGCAGACCTGAGACAGCAAAACCCACAGGAACAGGAGTTTGTTCGATGGATGGAGGTGGAGACGGAGGCCCACATTCACATCGGAGCGGTGGATTGAGCTCCCGAGGTGCGGTTGAGGAGCGGAGGGTGGGAGAGGATGAGTAGGGAGGTTGGGACAGTGAGGGGCTGGTCCACCTACTGGGGCAGTGTGCCTGAACTAATGGGAGAGCACCAGTCCGACTGGACTGGGACTGAATGAGCATGTGATCTGACCGGACTCTCTGAATATGGCGGCGAAGGGGGGCTGACGGAGATGCCGTCAGCGGTGAAACTGGGACCTATCTCTTCTGCATGTATTATTTTTTTGGGAACCGAGTCTTTTTGGATGCACACCTTCCTAGGCTGGTCGGGAGGGGGGTGGGCCTTGGACTTACAACAGGGCAGGGCACCATGCCCTCTTTTGGGGAGGAGGGGGGAGTAAGGAGGGGAGGGAGGTGGGGGGGACCAGAAGAAGAGGAAGAAAGGTAAAAAAAAAATTTATTTAATTATGTTTTAGAATGGAAAAAATAAATTTTTTAAAAAAAACAAAAAACAAAACAAAAAAACAATCCTATACAATAAAGGAACTACTGGAGGCATTAGCATCCCTGACTTCAAACTCTATTACAGAGCTACAGTAATGAAAACAGCTTGGTATTGGCATAAAAGTAGAGATGTTGACCAATGGAATCGAATTGAAGACCCGGATATCAATCTACAAAACTATGAACACCTCATATTTGACAAAGAAGCTAAAAGTATACAATGGAAGCGTGAAAGCATCTTTAACAAATGGTGCTGGCATAACTGGATGTCAACATGCAGGAGAATGAAAATAGAACCTTATCTATCACCATGCACAAAGCTCAAGTCCAAATGGATTAAAGGCCTCAATATAAATCTGACCACACTAACCTAATAGAAGAGAAAGTAGGAAGTAGCCTAGAATACATGGGCATGGGAGACCACTTCCTATGCAAAACCCCAGTGGCACAGACAATAAGAGCAACAATGAACAAATGGGACCTCTTGAAACTGAGAAGCTTCTGTAAAGCAAAAGACACAGTCATTAAGACAAAAAGGCAACCTACTGAATGGGAGATCTTCACTGACCCCACATCGAACAAAGGTCTGATCTCCAAAGTATACAAAGAACTCAAGAAACTAGACATTAAAATTCTAAATTACCCAATTAAAAAATGGGGTAAGGATCTGAACAGAGAATTCTCAACAGAAGAAGTGCAAATGGCCAAAAGATACTTAAGGTCATGTTCAACTTCCTTAGCAATCAGGGAAATGCAAATCAAAACAACTTTGAGATACCATCTTACACATGTCAGAATGGCTCAAATCAAAAACACCAATGATAGCCTATGCTGGAGAGGATGTGGAGTAGGGGGAACACTCATCCATTGCTGGTGGGAATGCAAACTTGTGCAACCACTTTGGAAATCAGTGTGGCAGTTTCTCAGGAAATTGGGAATCAAACTCTCTCAGGATCCAGCAATACCACTCTTGGGAATATACCCAAGAGATGCCCAATCATACTACAAAATCATTTGTGCAACTATGTTCATAGCATCATTATTTGTAATAGCCAGAACCTAGAAACAACCTAGGTGCCCCTCAATGAAAGAATGGATCAAGAAAGGGTGGAATTAGAATACTACTCAGCGGTAAAAAACAATGACATCCTTAAATTTGCATGCAAATGGATGGAAATAGAAAACACTATCCTTAGTGAGATATCCCAAACCCAAAAAGATGATTATGGTATGTACTCACTCATTAGTGAACCCTAGCCATAAACAAAGAACATTAATCTTATAGCTCACAAGCATAGAGAAGCAAAATAGCAAGGTGAACTAAAAGAAAAACATATATACATCCTCCTGGAAATTGGAAACAAACAAGATCGCAGGGCAAATGGTGGAGGCACAGGAATGGGGATGGGCTGGAGGTAGGGGTGGGGGTGGGGTGAAAGGGAGAGAGGGAGGGAGAAGGGATGGACTGTGGAGAGCTTGGGGGAGTGGGAGGGTAGAGATGGAGGAAGGGTAGATATTCGAGAAGGGAATAAGATATCTACATTAAGGAAGTCATTTTAGGATTGGCAAGAATCTTGGCTCTAGAGGGGATCACAGGTGTCCACGAGGATGGCCCCAGCTAGGTACTTGGGCAGCAGAGGAGAAGGTGCCTGATCTAGCCTTGTCCCATAGTCACATTGATGAATATCTTGATCATCACCATAGAAAATTCGTCCAATGGATGGAGATAGAGACAGAGACCCACATTCACATCAGAGCAATGGACTGAGCCCCCAAGGTCCAGTCAAAGAGCAGAAGGTGGGAGAAGATGAGCAAGGAAATCGGGTTCAGGAGAGGCTGGTCCACCAACCATGACAGATCTAATGGGAGCTCACCAAATCCAGCTGGACTGGGACTGAATGAGCATATGATCAAACTGGAATCTCTGAATGTGGCTGTCAATGGGGGCTGACTGAGAAGCCAATGATAATGGCACTGGGAGCTATCTCTTCCACATGTATTAGCTTTTTGGGAATCTAGTCTATATGGATGCTCACCTTCCTAGGCCGGGATGGAGGTGGGAGGGCCTTGGGCTTCTCTCAGGTCAGGGTACCCTGCCCCCCCTTAAGGAAACAGGGGGAGGGAGGAGGGTTATTGGGGGAGCGGGAGGGGACTGGGATAAGGGGAGGAAGTGTAAATATTTTGAATCAAAAATAAAATAATATTAAAAAAAAGCATGGTCAAAACAGTCTTGGTACTACATTAACCTGAGGAATGGCCATTCTTGTAAATCTTTTCCACAGTTGAAACTCTACTTGACACAGAATGGATGGGTTGCCATTAGGGTACCTACTGTTCTAGGAACGGGATCTAATTAGTAATAGCTCATTTGCAACCTGGTTCTATGCAGGCTATTGAAATTAGGTGCATTTTTCGATGCTGACCATTTCCCCAACAATGTAAATTGTAAAAACACTGTGTGTAGGTAATCACGAGCGTAACATGAAAATTGCCAGAGCAAGCATGTCATACTGACCCTGACAATACAGACATACTGATTGCCTGGTGCTGGCCGAATATTAAGCAGAGAGGACACACAGGTATATGCAGGTGGATGGTACAATCTGCATAAGAGCTTCCTTCTTTAGACTATGCACCACTCAGCAAGAACTTTCCCTAGAGATTGTGAGCTTAACTCATGGTGACTATAAAATGGAAATTGCCTGTAAATCTGCACTAAAAGTGGCAATAAAGTTACATCAGCCTAAAATGTTTGAAGGGATAATTGCTGTCACAGAATACAGTCACTGCTCCTTTTCTAGATAAATAAATAAAAATTACACCTTTTAACTCTTGTTAAGCTTATTGTAACAAATGAAGGGAATCAGTAATGATTTATGATTGCTATCCTGAAGTAATTTTTCCACTCTATTTACTGGGGTAAAGGAAACCAATTTTAAACATTTCAGATTTTTTTGTTTTCTTTTTTTGATACTTTTGTTTATCTATTTTGTTGTTGTTGTTTGATTTTGCTTTTATACAGTTAATTGGATGTCCTATAGTAGACATGTCATGAATTGATTTATGAAAAAAAGGTTCTATAGTCCATGACAGGACTGTGCCTTTGGTCTGAGTGTGCTAGCCTTTGAACATTGTTGCTAATGCATTGGGTGGGGATGCTTTTGTTGACAATAAGCTGAACAGGCATTTGCCATACTTTGTCCCAAATCAGTGGAAGATGTTGAAGGAGAATTTTGCCAAATGGCTTGGCTATAAACTAGGACAACATCAAATGCTTCCTTCAGAGGGCTCGTAGAATTTATGTAAAATAATAAATAACAGCTACAGTTTAGATCTCAAAATACCACCATTTAACATCAAAGAGCCTGTATAAAATAAACTGTCAACTAGTCTTACGGAGACAAATAGACTTAGGGATAATTAGGAATTGAATGAATGTATGGACACATTCATTCACACATGTAAACATAGGCATTATCTGGAATACACATACTCACACATATAACCAGCATACCCCAGAAATGAACATATATTTGTGTGAATATTTATGTATGTATTTATGTGTTTACATTTACATGTATGGGTAAATGTATGTGTGTAAGGAGAGGAGTTTTAGTCAAAAGTAGAGGAAAAGATTACAAAGGTACAGTCTTCTCCCAGATTGAAAGCAAAGAGGAAAATCAGAAACACTGGCAATTCCTAACTGAGCAACATACAGGCTATCTCCTGGTTGGTTACCATTGGTTACCAGAGTTTGATGAGCAGATGAAGAAAGGGCATCCCTGGTTTGTTTCCAGCTACTACCCCTACAAACCAGGTCAACCTTTTGAAAAAGATATGTGCAACGATGTAATAGCTGTTTGACTGTTGTAGGGTAACTAGCTGGCTTTTGAATGAACTTGAGTTTTCTTTCACAAAGGGGAGAGGAAGAAAACTTGCATCTGGTTTTCTAAACCTATCTAATTCGCCATGGTATGGGAGGTCATAGGCCTTGATAGGAAACATATTAATGGTGTTTAAATATATTGACATAGTCTCAAACTGCCTTCTGAATACCTATGCTTATACCTACAGACAAAAACTACTATTAGCTTTAATCAGAAGAGCCTCTCAATACATGAAAGCAATGAATGTGAAGATTTCTGGCTACCGATGATGCTGAAAATAAGTTACAGTGTGCTCTCAGCCCCAACAAGGCATTTACATCCATCCTTCTAAGGCTCAGGAAACACTGAAGAGGAGGGGCAGGAAAATTATAAGAAGCATCATTGTCTAGACTAAATACAACCATAGCAATCATCAACATACAACAACTGCAGCTCCCAAGAGACTGTCGACAGTCATGAAGGAGAAAGGAATTGTTGAAATTTCTGCTCTTTATTGCTGAACTATTGGTTACTGGTAGATTCTGTGTGAGGGGAAAATCAGGGTCCATGATTATGCATCTACCATGGAGCCCACCAGATAGGTCCAAACTTATGGTCAAATAGTTGATCCTGGTGATACCAAAGTGGTCTGGAAAAAAAGAAAAAAGAAACAAAAAAGCAAACAATAAGAAAACAGACATGAAAGCGAGAGAAGTTTTTATGGAGAATATGGGCATAGCAGTTATATAGAGATGGGGCAAGTGGGAGCAGGAGTGGGTAGTATGTTGTTAGTTCTGGTTACTGCTTAGTATTGTGTACATGTGTGAACATGCATAAAAACAAATATAATACATAAAAAATAATTAGTGAAAAAGTTAATGCTGAAACTGGAAGAAAGAGTCTTCCCAAGGGAAAAGCAAAGCAACTGGTTAACTAGAATCAAATGGTTAGCCATGAAAACATACATACACATAGACTGAGCAGCTTATAGTTAGGAATATATATGTACAAGCACATATATGTACACATATTCATGTAACAAGAATTAATGAAAAATGAGGTCATGGATTTGAAAGTGAGCAAGGAGAGTTATATGAGAATGTTTTGAAGGAAGAATTAAGAGGGAGAAATGATGTAATTATAATCTTGAAAACAATAAAAGAAATGAAAGAAATGGATGTTCTATATGCTTCATTCTGATTTTGAGTATAATATAAAAGAACCTTCAGATATTGATTTAAATTGACTTTTTTATTATACATAACATTTCAACCTTGCAGAGACAAAATTATGAACATTTTATTGTTTCTCTCATTCTTTGAGAATTTCACACTCCAACTCCTTCAATAAATTGACTTCTATCCCTCTTACGTTCCATGTCCCTCTCCCAACTTCATGTCCTCATCTTTTGTTCAATAACCCACAAAATTAGTTAATTAGTTCTGATCTACTTTCACAGTTATAAGGTTCTCCACTAGAACATAGACTACGCAAAGCCATACTTCTGATGAAAATCAACTCAATTCCCCAGTAGTCATCAACACCAATAACTCTTTAGCTCAGGTACAACTCATCTAACATTTTTTCTCTCATATATCTGTGTTGAGAACATAGTCTAACTTTGGTACACCATTTTTATACATTTTAAAATGTATAGTTTCTATTTTTAATTTTCCAACAGATATTAGAAATTCTATTACCCCAAATCCCACTGACCCATAACTAATTTTAAAAATACTAGATATGAATTGATTTCTTCTATCAATTCTTTTATTTTTGAGTACCTAGTCAATTTCATTTTTTAGAAAAACAACACATTTTAACTGTTCTGAAACAAAAAACACTAGGACTGTTCTACCATAACAGAACTATGACTCATTGGCACTTTATTTTTTTATTTATTTCTATTCAGAAGACTAAATAGAACAAGTAGAAACCAAAATACTACCTTAGTGGATGACTTTTGACGTGGTTTTATGTGTAGCTTATGTAAGCAATGTAAAGTTTGCATTAGTTTCAATATTTATGGCATATAAACAATCACATGATCCTATTAAAACAAATATATTTCTTTCCCTTTATGCTGTCAATAATTATTGTCCTCTCCTGTTGCATCTATCATAATTAAAATCCATATTACTGTGATTTTCACATATTGCCTGGCATTTCCTTTTATTTTATCTTTATTTTGACAATTACATACACCTAAATATCTACATCTTTTCCACACATCTCTGTACTGCAACTTCCATGCCCTTGCTAAGTTAATGAATTTTTTTACATAATTGTTATAGACACACATGTATAACCAGACACAGCCACACAATATGCTCATGTTGGTGCATGTGTGCATGCACACACACACACATACACACACACAAAATACCAAGTTTGTTCAGTGTTGCTTATATGTTCATGTATCTAGGGGTGACTTCTTGGATTTGGAAGCTCCTTATACAGGAGATCTATGGAGGAAACTGCCTCTTCCTTTCTCAGCTGTCATTGGTCAACTGTAGGTCTTAAAGTAGGACCATGTGGAATTTCCCAAGTTCACAATGGTATGTGAACTAGTGCTGTCATTATTTAGATTAATGTTTTTAAACTTCCTAATGCTGCAGTCCTTTAATGCAGCACCTCATATTGTGGGACTCCCAATCATAACATTATTTTGTTGCTATCTCTTAACTTCTAAGTTGCTACTATTATGAACCATAATGTAACTCTCTGATAAGCATGTCTGATATCCGAACCCCCAAAAGGGGTTGAAACCCACAAGGTGAGAACCCCGGTTTAAATCTTTTCTTTTTCAGGTAGCCATATTATTAAGATTTCATAGGTATGATTTTCCTTTATTGTCTAGAAGACAGTATCTCACAATAAGAATCTGGGTTTTCTGGATCTTACAGTTTCTCAAGCTGTGCTGTTCTCTGAGCATTTACAGATGTTGTGATAGTTGAAAGAATTGAGGCTGAGCACACCATGGCACCTTATTCTCTGCACTTTTTCCAGTGGGGAATCTCTGTAATAGTACCCCTCTTTTGCAAAATGTTCTTATCTCTTTGATGAGGGATAAGAACTAAAATTATCTTTGAATATGAATAACAGTATTCAGAATACAGTTAGAAATTACATTAGTTAAGAAAAACTAGTCAATATTTCTTTAGGGTCTATGATCTCTCTAGCTCTAGATGACTGTTTGGTTTACAGTGCTAGGCATGAAATTCCATCCAGTGGGCTGTACTCATCTGGCATTGTACACAGTTTACCAAACTAGTTATTGATAAATTTATAAATGAATTAGCTTTGCGATAAGTATAGAATCTCAAAATTGTTGAATATGTAAGAGTACACTAAAGAAATTGGCTACAATGAGAGATTCCAAAAAGAAAGGAAAAGGAAGAGAGAAAAGAAAAGGAAAAATTGTCTGAAACAGATTAAGGTTCAATAAACTTCCAGTAATGAACAAATAGAGTGGAATTATAAGTCATATGGAAATCTGGCAGCAAATGATGGAAACTTAGGGATACACTTGACCTTCAGTAAAGAATTCCTCTTCCCTTATTGCTTCTAAAGAAGGCAGAATCCCAGTCTTATTTTAGAAGAGAGTTCTTACTCTAGATGAGGTCTGGATGTTTAGGGAAAAGAATGTTTCATCTGATGAGTTGATGTTTTATCAAAGGAAAAACTGAGAAAAGAATATGGCAATTATCCTTAGTCTGTCGCATACTTACATATATTTGAAATATCTTCGTTAATTTATATTTGCAAAATCACCTTAGGAATAGCTGAGAAAAGTGTCTGAAGTCACATAGGAATTAAAAGAATGATGCCAGTTTTTACATTATAGAGAGATTCCCAAATAAGACATCTTTTCATTACACAAAAGTGATAGTTTATGGAATCATATTATAAAAAGACAGTACTTGGAAACAATAGGGAACCTACAACCTGTATCTAAACTCACAAGTATCAGAAATGCCATATCAATTTATATGATACACTGATATGTTGTAGGGAGGCCACTTGTTTGTTTCCCTGCTGCCTGGCGGCTCAAACCCATAATAATTACACAGAAACTGTATTAATTAAATCACTGCTTGGCCCATTAGCTCTAGCTTTTGTTTGGCTAACTCTTACATATTAATTTAACCCATTACTATTAATCTGTTATCTGCACATGGATGTAGTTTACCAGCTAAAGTTTCGGCCTCTGTCTCTGGTAGGGCTACATGGCTTCTTCTGTCTCATTTCTCCCAGCATTCAGTTTAGTTTTCCCCTCCTAACTCTGTTCCCTGTGCAGGCCCAAGATAGTTTCTTCATTAATCAAAGGTATTCACAGCATACAGAAGGGAAACGCACATCACTGATACATTACATCTATGGATCATTATTTTGTGATTTTTCTTCTTAAATCTACTAGAAAAGTATAGGTGTTCTATATCCTGTATGTTTACTCTCAGTAACTCTATTGTTGAGATACCAGTAAGTGAAAGTAGTCTTCATATATGCAATTAGTCAAAGTGAAAATAAATAAAAAGGTCTTTGTATGGCTATCAAATTATCTGGCCCCGTGCTTGTGTATATGCTTGTCATTAATATATCATTGACTATATATATCCATATGTGTTTATGCGCACAAATATTCACGTGAGTGTTTATTTATACAAGGACTAGAGTAATATCCTTTGCACTTATTTATGATGAAAATTGTTGCTTAAATACATCTGTGATTAAATAATGTTTTTGAGATGAGAATATTTTTGAACCATCATATACTCTGTCAAACTAGCATCCATAAGCATGTTTTCCCTTGGAGGCTAGATAAAGTGCTTAATGCCTACCCAATGATGTTAATTTTATAGTTCTGGAATGCTGAACTACAAGAAAATAATTCTGTTTTGTTATTGCATAGCACTAAACTTGTGGAGACTTGTACCATTGTACAAGGAAGGAGCCACATATATATTTTATCTTATTTGTTATACTTACTAACACATTGCTTTCATTCTTTTGATTTGGGAAAGTGAATGTCTTCATAGTAGGATTATGAACTAATATGTCTACAGAGAAAGAAAATGATATAGATGGAAAGGATAATTGAAACTTTTTACTAATATAGATGCACCCAAAAGGGTGCACATGTGAAGTTAATGAATGTGGGGAAAAGAAAACTGATCTAAAATGAAAAATAAGTATTATCTGAATAAACCAGATAGAGGTGGAACACACCTTTAATCCTAGCACCTGAAGGCAGAGGCATTCTGACTACACACACAGAGAAACCCTGTCTTTAAAAGAAAATAAAAAATAAAAAGGAAATATCTGCATAAAATGATTTTCAAAAAATGTGCAACATTTGAAAAAATGAATATAATTATAATATATTATGTTATCTAAACCCAATCATCATATGTCAAAACTCAAAATTCTGTAATCAAAATTCTGTTCATGTGTGGAAAGGTATACAGTCCTAAAGGAGATTATTCTGTTATATTTGTATGACAATGGAGAGTTTATGTATGTTCTCTCATAATTCTTCTCAGTTCTATAATTGGATCTAATACATGTAAACCTTCCCTGGTGGTTCTGGCTACTGGAATCAGGATGCCAATGACATGGATATTAAACATATGCTAATCACAGTATCAACATTAGTTATGCATTTTATTGTTCATTTCAGTTCCTCATAACACCTAGCTTTTCTGATTCAAAATCTACAATATAAATACTTGCAAAGAGAAATCTTGAGTGTTTTAAAGCAGGCCTAGTTATTTCTTCATAGCCTCTTCATAGCCTCCAATCTATTGGAAATGAAACCTCTTTGAAATAGGTGTTTTACGAAAATGACATTTAGGCATGTGTAGATTCTCATCTCTCTCACTTGACACATTCTTTTTCATTTAAAAATCAAAACACAGCCCAACACTTTCCAGCTCTGATGTTCAATATCATTGATGAGCATAAGACTTTTCATTTTTCAGTGTTCATCATTGTCAAAAGAGACAGGCAAGCAGCTTCAAAATACCAGATTAAATTGTGCTCAACTTGAAAATCTAAAGAATAACTCACAAGTTTTACAAAGTAAAACACTCCAGGGCTGGCTAAACGTGGTTAAATATATAAAACCTATGATTTGACTTAGAGCCAATTTGAATAGAATGCAGAGAGATACAACATGCATCGTCATCAATGACTCATTGCTCTGAGATGCTCCAGGTTGCAGGAGAAGAATGAGTCTCAAGAAGTTGCAAAGCTAACCAAAATGTTTCATGCTGGATACTTACAACTCTCCATTAAACTTGTTAAGAGAATGTATCTTGACTTCTTTAGTTTATTTTATTAAAAAAACTATCTTTATCATTTTGCATACCAATCCCAGTTTCCACTCCCTTCCCTCCTCTTGTTCCCTCTACCTTCCCCTCCATCACATCCCCACCCACTACTCAGAGAGGGTAAGGCACATTGGTTTGAGAAAGGACCAAGGCTCTCCCTACAATATCTAGGCTAAGCAAGGTATCCATCCAAAGAGAATAGGTTCCAAGAAGCCAGTACAAGCAGCAGGGACAAAGCCTGGTGCCACTGCCAGTGGTCCCACAGTCTGCCCCAGCCATACAACAGTCACCCACATTCAGAGGGTCTAACTTAGTCCTATTCTGGTTACTTTGCAGTCCGGCCTGAGTTGGTGAATTCCTATTAACTCAGGTACCTGTTTTAGTGGGTGTCCCCATCATGGTCTTGACCTCTTTGCTCATATTCTCACTCTTTTCACACTTGAACTGGACTTTGGAAGCTCAGTCCAATGTTCCACTGAAGGTCTCTGCTCCCGTCTCCATTAGGTGCTGGAGGAAGGTTCTAGGGTGATATTTAAGATATTCACCAACCTGAATACAGGGCAAGAGCAGTTCGGGTACCCTCTCCTCTATTGCTTAAGGTCTTAGCTGGGGTCATCTTTGTGGATTTCTGAGAATTTCTGTAGTGCTTGGTTTCTTGCCAGTTGCATAATAGCTCCCTTCATCAAGATATCTCTTTTCTTGCTCTCATCTCTGTCCTTCGTCTATCTTGCCTGTCCTGTTCCTCAAGTTCTCCTCCCCTCTTCACTTTTCTCTTCCTCCCCTTCTGTCCTCCCTTGTCCCCGCAGGGATACTCCCAATTTCTTAAGTATTCTTATCTATTTCCCCTTCCCAGGGTGATCTATATATCCATCTTTTAGCATTCTCTTTGTTATTTAGTTTCTCTGGGGATCATGGACTATGGGCTTGTTATTCTTTGCTTTACCGCTAGTATACACTTATGGGTGAATAATTGTGCCATGCTCATCTTATTGGATCTGGGTTAACTCACTCTAGATGTTTCCTTTCTAGTTCTATTCATTTGCATGCAAATTTCAAAATGTCTTTTTTTTTTTTAACCACTGAGTAGTACTCCATTGTGTAAATGCATCACATTTTCTTTATCCATTCTTCTGTTGAGGGGCTTGTAGTTTGTTTCCAGGTTCTGGCTATTGCTATGAATGTAGTTAAACAAATGTCCTTGTAGAATGATTGAGCATCCTTTGGGTATATGACCAAGGTTGATTCCCAGTTTTCTAAGAAACCACCATGCAGATTTCCAGAGTGGTTGTACAAATTTGCATTCCCACAAGCAATGGAGGACTATTCCCCTATTTCACAACCCCTCCAGCATAAGCTATCATTGGTGTTTTTGATCTTAGACATTCTGAATAGTGTAGGATGTCAGAGTCATTTTGATTTGCATTACCATGATGGCTAAGAATGCTGAACATTTCCTTAAGTGCCTTTCAGCCATATGAGATTCTTCTGTTGAGAAATCTCTGTTTAAATATGTTGCCCCCCTTTCTTTTGATTGGATTATTTGGAAATTTGGTGTCTAATTTCTTGAGTTCTTTATATACTTTAGAGATCTGTCCTCTGTCTGATGTGGGGCTCCTGAAGATCTTTTCCCATTCAGTAGGCTGCCTTTTTTGTCTTATTGACTTTGCTTTACAGAAGCTTCTCAGTTTCAGGAGGTCTCATTTATTTATTGTTGCTTTCAGTGTCTGTGCTAATGGTGTTATATTTACAAAGCAGTCTCCTACACCCATGCAGTGAAGGCTACTTCCCAATTTCTCTTCCATTAGCTTTAGTGTGGATGAATTTATATTAATATCTTTAATTCATTTGGACTTGAGTTTTGTGCAGGAGGATAGAAATGGATCTATTTTAATTCTTCTACATGTTGACCTCCAGTTATGCCAGCACAAATTTTGAAGATAATTTCTTTTTTCCATTGTATAATTTTAGCTTCTTTATCAAAAATCAGGTGCTCATTGGTGTGTAGATTATTATCCGGGGCTTAGATTCAATTTCATTGGTAAACCTGTCTGTTTTTATGCCAATACCAGGCTGTTCTCACTACTGTAGCTCTATAATAGATCTAGATGCCAAGGATGATGATGTGTCCAGAAGTTCCTTTATTATATAGGATTGCTTGGGCTAACTGGGTTTTCTGTTTTTCTGTATGAAGAAGAGTATTGTTCTTTCAAGGTCTGTGAAAATCATTTTGGAATTTTGATGTTGATTGCATTGAATCTATAGATTGCTTTTGATAGGATTACCATTTTTATTATGTTGATCCTACGTATCCAAGAGCATGGGAGATCTTTCCATTTTCTGGTATCTTCTTGATTTTTTTTCTTCAAAGACTTAAAGTTCTTGTTGAACAGGTCTTTCACTTCTTTAGTTAGTTTTTACACCAGGATATTTTATGTTATTTGTGGTTATTGTGAATGGTGATATTTCCCTGATTTCTTTTTTAGTTTCTTTATCATTTGTATGTTAGGAGCACTAATGATTTTTTGAGTTGATCTTGAATCATTACTGAAGGTAATAAATACTATCATATCACCTGCAAATATAGAGTTTGACATCTTCCTTTCCAATTTGTATGCCCTTGGTCTTCTTTTGCTTTCTCATTGGTCTAGCTAAAATTTCAAGAACTATGTTGAATAGATATGGAGAGAGTGGACAGTTTTGTCTTGTGGCTGAGTTTAGTGGAATCGCTTTGGGTTTCTCTCCATTTAATTTGATATTGGTTGTCGGCTTACTGTATATCAATTTTATTATGTTTAGATATATTCCTTGTATCCCTACTCTCTCTAAGACCTTTATCATGAAGGGATGTTGGATTTTGTCAAATATTTTTCAGCATCTAATGAGATGATCATATATTTTTTTATTTTATTTTATTTATATGGTGGATTACATTGATAGATTTTCATATGTTTAACCATTTCTGCATCACTGGGATAAGCAGACTTGATCATGGTGAATGATTTTTTGATGTGTTCCTGTATTCGATTTGCCAGTATTTTATTGAGCATTTTTGCATCAATTTTCATGAGGAAGATCGGTCTGTAGTTCCCTTTCTTGGTTCAGTTTTTGTGTGATTTCAGTATCTGGGTAACTGCAGTCTCATAAAAAGGGTTTGCAATGTTCCTTCCATTTCTAGTATGTGAAACAATTTGAGGAGTATATGTATAGATTTTCTTTGAAGTTCTGGAAGAATTGTGAACTGAAACCATCCAACCCTGGGCTCTTTTTGGTTGGGAGGCTTTTGATGTCTGCTTATATTTCTATGCAGGTTATAGGTGTATTTAAATTGTTCATCCGGTCTTGATTTAATTTTGGTATGTGGTACCTACCCAAAAAACTCTTCATTAATTTTTAATTTTCCAATATTTTGGAGTATAGATTTTTGTAGTATGACTTAATGATTCTCTGGATTTCATCCTTGTCTTTTTTTATGTCCCCCTTTTCATTTTTGATTTTGTTAATTTGGATATTCTCTCTCTGCCTTTTGATTAGTTTAGATAAGGGTTTGTCTATCTTGTTGATTTTTCAAAGAACTAACTCTTTGCTTCATTGCTTTTTTTACTTCTATTTTATTGATTTAAGTCCTCAATTTGATTATTTCCTGTCATCTACTCCTCCTGGGTGAGTATGCTTCTTTTTGTTCCAGAGCTTTTAAGTATGCTGTTAAGTTGCTAGTTTGAGATTTCTCCATTTTTTTTTCATGTAAGCACTTCATGCTATGGACTTTCCTTTTAACACTGCTTTCATAGTGTCCAATAGTTTTGGGTATGTTGTGCCTTCATCTTCACTGATTTCTAGTAAACCTTTAATTTCTTTTTTAATCTATTCCTTGACCCCAGGTAATTCATTGATCACTGATTAATTCCTTGAGTTTTTTGACTTTCTGCAATTAATATTGCTGTTGAATTCTAATTTTAAACCATGGTGATCCAATAAGATACAAGGGTTATTCCAATTCCAATTTTTTGTATCTGTTGAGATTTGCTTTGTTGCTAAGTATGTGACCAATTTTAGAGAAGTTTCCATGAGGTGCTGATAAGAGGGTATATTCTTTTGTGTTTGGCTGAAATGTTCTATAGATGTCTGTTAAGTCCATTTGATTCATGACATCGGTAAGTTCTCTTATTTCTCTGTTAAGTTTCTGTCTGGTTGACCTGTCAATTGGTGAGAAATGGGTGTTAAAATATTCTACTATTAGTATATGGGGTATGATGTGAGATTTAAGCTTTAGTAATGTTTCTTTTACATATGTGGGAGCTCTTGTATTTAGGGCATAAATGGTCAGGACTGACACATTATCTTGATGGATTTTTCTTGTGATGAGTATGAAGTATCTATCTCTTCTGGTTGATTTTAGTTTGTAGTCAATTTTGTTAGATATTAAGATAGTTACACCCTCTTATTTCTTAGGTTCATTTGATTGGAAAGTCTTTTCTCAAACCTCTACTCTGATTCAATGCTTGTCTTTGAGGTTGAGTTATGTTTCTTGTACACAGCAGAAAGATGGATCCTGCTTATATCCATTTTGTTACACTTTTCTTTTTATAGGTGAATCTAATCCATTGATATTAAGGAATATTAATGACCACTGATTGCTCATTCCTGTTATTTTTCAATGGTAGTGTTTGTGCCTGCTCTTTTGAACCACTCTCTTGGTCCCCTCTGTATCTTCACTTCTAAAATAGAATGAAAGGTGACTTAATGGTTAGGAAGGTTAATTAATCAGTTTGGGGAAAGAATTTCAATACATATACACATGTTAAAAAACCATGTTGCATATCTTAAATATATAAATCTAACTTATTACTAATATATCAATTATGAAAAATATGATAATGTCAGTAAGTGCAATGATGTTAAAAACTAATACTTTTCTGATAAATCACAAAAAGTAGGTAAATGTCTCAGATGTCTTACTTTTGTAAATAATGTAACTAGATCAATGTGCATAAAATATTAAAGAATTTTTATACTGTGTCCTCTTTTCCTAATGAATTCATCACTTTCTAATCTTTCTTTCTTTCTTTCTTTCTTTCTTTCTTTCTTTCTTTCTTTCTTTCTTTCTTTCTTTTGGTTTTTCAAGACAGGGTTTCTCTGTGTAAGAGCCCTAGCTATCCTGGAACCAGCTCTTGTAGACCAGGCTTCCCTTGAACTCACTGAGATTTGCCTGCGTCTGCCTCCCAAGTACTGGGATTGAAGACATGTGCAATTATCACCCAGCTCACTTTCTAATTTTTTATCTAAAGTTTTTTTAATACAAGAAATATTGATCATATTATTTTCTCAACCCAACTTTTCCCATAGACCTCCCTACCTTTACTCATACAACTCTATGTTGCTTTTTTTACTGCCTCTCAGGTAAGGCAAGAAAAATGACAACAAAATAAAAATTGAAGCAGACAAACTAAAATAACTAAATAAATAAAATCAGAGAAATACCAAATGTAAAAAGAATGAAAACCGCTGATACACATATACACAGCCAGCCATATACACACCAATACAACAACACTAAACCAAGCAACAATAACAAAAAAACCTGCCCAAATGTGGCTCAGCAAGGATGATATTAATGAATATGCCAAAATGGTAAGAGGAATCTTCAACCCTACACATAGAACTATACACAACTAAGAAATGCTCTGCATCCTTAGCCATCAGGAAATGCAAGTCAAATAAATATCTCTGAAATATCTTACACCTGTCAGAATGCCTAAGTTCCAAAACATAAAATTGACAGTTTATGCTGGGGAGCATGTGGAGGAGGGGAAGAGTCCTCCAATACTGGGAGGAGTACAAACTTGTACAGCCACTTTGAGAATCAATATGGGGTTTCTCAGAATACTGGAATTCAATCTCCTACAAGACTTAGTTATAACACTCTATACCTCATATATGCAAATGATGCTCTGTAATACCACATGGACATTTGCTTTACCATGTTCATAGCAGCTTTATTTGTAATAACCTGAAACTGGAAACAATCGAGATGTCCCTCAACCAAAGAATGGATAAAGTGAATGTGGTACATTTACACAATGGAGTATTACTCAGCTGTGACATTATTAAATTTGCAGATAAATGAACAGAGCTAAAAAAAAATCATCCAGAGTGAGGTAACCTAGACCTAGAAAGACAAACATGGTATTACTTACTCATAAGTGGATATTAGCTGTAAAATAAAGGATACCTATACTACTATCTACAGACCCAGAAAAATTAAGTAACAAGGTGGCTTCAAGGGGGAATACTCAGTATTCCCTGGGAAGAAAGACTAGAAGAGATTTCATGTGTAGACTGGGGTCAGGTAGTTATGAATGGGTGATGTGGGAGTCCCCTCTGTGTGCTGTGATTTCCATTAATGAATAAAGAAACTGCCTTGGCCTGTTGATAGGGCAGAACTTAGGTAGGCAGGGAAGACACAACTGAATGCTGGGAGAAGGAAAGAATCAGATCAGATGCCATGGATCTGCCAGAGACAGACGCTGGAATTTTACCCGGTAGGCCATTGCCACATGGCAATACACAGATTAATAGAAACGGATTAAATTAAGATGTAAGAATTTACCAATAAGAAACTAGAGCTAATGGGCTAAGCAGTGATTTAATTAATACAGTTTCTGTGTGGTTATTTCGGGGCTAAGCTAGCCGGGCAGCCGGGATGAACAAGCAGTTCCTTGCAACAGATGGGAACCTGAGAGGTCAGGTTGGTGGTGCAGTGAGAGGAAAAGTGCTTAGAGAGACTACTGGAAAGTGGGGTGGATATTTCAGGGTCAGTAAAACTTTCACAAGGGAATCTCCCAGAAATCTACAAAGATGACAAAAGTTAAGATTCCTAGCAATAGAGGATATGTAGCCTGGACAGTTCATCTTACCACTAGAGATAGTGGGAAACCAACCCAGCAACATAACCTTTGATCTAATCTGTCCTGCCTATGGGATGTCTTGGGGTAAGGGTGGTCTAGTGATTGAGATGGTGACCAATCAATGACTGGTTTAACCTAAAACCCTTGCCATGAGAGTACACCCACCTCTGACACTACTTGGCTCACCAGGGCGCTATGTATGGCTTAGAAACCTAGGATAGAATCAAACATGACTGAAGAGGATAATATTAATGCAATGATGCTTAATGGTATTCTGCTATACTTACAGATTGGTGCCTATCCCAATTGTCATCAGAGAGGTTTCATCCAACAACTGATGGAAGCTGATACAGACCTACAATCAAACATTAAATGGAACTCAGAGAATCCTGTAGAAAAGATTATAAGAGTCAGATGGGTCTAGGGCACCAGAAATAAACCCACAGAATCAACTAATTTGGGCTCAGGGGGCTCACAGAGACTGAAACAACAACCAGGGTGCCTAAATGAAATAACCTAGATACTCTGCATATATGTAACAGTTGCATAGCTTAGTTTTCTCGTGGTACTCCTAACAGTGGGAATCAGGAGGTGTCTCTGACTCTTTTACTAGCTTTTGGGACCCTACTCCTCATCCTGGGTCACCTTGCCCAGCCCTAATACATAAGAGGCCTTGAGTCTTCTGCAGTTTGATTGGTAATATTTTGTTTATATTCATTGGAGACATATCCTTTCCTGAATAGGAAGGAATGGGGAATAGATTAAGGAGTGGTAATGGGGAGGAAGAGGAAGGGACTCAAAGGAGAGGAGGGAAGGGATACTGTGGCAGGAATGTGAAATAAATAAACAAATGATTAAAAAGTGATTCAAAGATTATGTATTCACTTATATTAAACGACTAATAATAAATCGACTACAAAAGTAAAAAGTATATGCAATTATTATTTATTAATAATGGGTGAAAGGAAATGGAGAACATTTGTGTGAGGGAAAGTGAGAGAACAGCTTGCTTTTCTCTCCTTCTACATCGTTTCTTCTCTTCTTTCAGCCTGGGGATTGATCTCAGGATGCCCTACTTGGTAAAGAGTACCTATTCCTGCTAAATCACCTCAGCAGTGCTAGAAAAATGTCTCAAGTTTAATATCTTCATAACTTTCTTTTACATCTCTTCAGTATGTTAGTTCCCTTTTCCCATTTTTTCTCTATCATTTGTCTTGAATTAATCCAAGACATTTACTTTGCTGAGTTTCCCACATTTGATTATGGATGACTCTACACTCTCAGTGTGTCCCTGAGAATCCTTAATTAATCGTTAATCCTTTAAACATCCTTAATCTTGTCACCCAGGACTCCCTTAGAACCTAGAGAACATGTCTTCTAGGAAAGCAGGTTGGCTAATTGTGTTCAACTTTTCTTTCTCTCCTCCAAATCCTATCCCAAATTGTCATTCCTGTATCTGTAGCAGACAACTTGCTTTGGCCTTTGATTCCTGTAGTGAAGGAATAGCCAGTGGATTACATAAATCATCCCCTCTAATCCTTTCAACCCTCACCATAGCCCAGTCCCCAACTCCAGCAGGCATTTCCCGGGAACTTGCAGATTTCTCCAGCCAAGGAGGTGAGAATCCTAACTGTGGCCTCTTCATCTTTTCCATATCCAGTTCCAGAGTTTGATTGCTACTTGCTATCTACTCCTTTTGACTGTGATTTCTTAATTTTGTCCTAGAGCTTCCAGGTGTGCTGTGAAGTTGCTAGTATTCCATGTGATCACTTAGTGCCGAGAACGGTCCTCTTAGCACCACTTTGTCTCCCATAAGTTTGAGTTTGCTGTGTATTCACTTTCATTGTCTTCTAGGAAGTCTTCAGTGTCTTTTTTTTATTTCTGTCTTGATCAGTGTTTCATTTAGCAGAGTTGTTCAGTTTCCATGAAACTCTGTTTTTATTTTTTCCATTGCTGATATTCAGGTTTAATATGTGGTATTCAGATAGGATGCAGGGTGTTATTTCAATTTTCATGTATCTGTCTTGCTTTCTGTGTGAGTACGTATTCAATATTGTAGAAAGTTTAATGAGGTGATGAGAAGGAGGTATATTCTTTAATGTTTCGGTGTAATGTTCTATAAATATCTCTTAGTTCTATTTGGCTTATGATATCATTTAGCTCCGAAATTTCTGTTTGTTTCTGTCTGGATGGCCTATATATTGGTGAGAGTGGGATATTCAAATCTCCCAAAATTAGTATGTGAGGGTCAAGTATGATTTAAATTGCAGTACTCTTTCTTTTATAAACCTGGGTGCACTTTTGTTTGGCACACAGACATTAAGAATTGAAGTGTACTCTTTGTGTATTTTTCCTTTGATAACTATGATGTTAAGGTGTGCATCTTGGATGCATAGATGTGATCCTGTTTTTGCATTGATTCTGCTTGTTTGCATTTTTTGTGAGGAATTGAGACCACTAAATGTTGAAAATTTCAATCAGCAATGTTTGTTGATTACTGTTATTTTGTTGTTGCTGTTGTGGTGGTGGGTTTTTTTTTGTGTGTGTATGTGTTTGTGTGTGTCTTCCTATTTTGATTTCCTAGCATGGGATTATGTATTTCCTCTGTGGTTTTGGTGTGGTTAACTTCTTTTGGTTGAACTCTTTCTTTCTAGTGACTTCCATAAGGTTATGTTTGTAGACAGATGTTTCGTAAGTTTTGTTTTATTATGAAATGTCTCATTTTATCTATTCATTATGCTTAATGTAGTATTCTAGGTTGGTTTCTGTGGTCTCGTAGAGTTTTGAGAATAGCTGTCAGGGCCCTTCTGGCTTTAGAGTCTCTATTGAGAATCAGTAATTATTCTAATAGGTCTGTCTTGATATGTTACTTGTTCTCTTCCCCTTGCAGCTTTTAATATTCTTTCTTTGCTATTTACATTTTGAGTTTTGATTATTATGTACTGAGGAAATTTTCTTCTCTGATCCAGGCTATTTGGTGTTCTGTCAACTTCTTTTTCTTTCACAAACCTCTCTGATTTTAAGTTAGGAAAATTTTTCTTGTATGATTTTGTTAAAAATATTTTCCATGCCTCTTACTTGAGTTTTTCTCCTTCATCTATTCCTTTTGCTCTTTGATTTGAGCTGTTCATAGTGTCTTAGATTTCCTGGATGTTTTGTACCAGGAGGTTTGGATTTCACATTTTCTCTGAGCTAGGTATTCATATCTTCTACTTTGTCTTAATTGCCTGAGATTCTGTCTTCTTTCTCTTATATTTTGTTGGTAAGGCTTGCCTCTAATGCACCGGTTAGAGTTCTTAAATTCCTCACTGCCAGATTTCCTTCAGTTTGGGTTTTCTTTACTGATTCTACTTCCACTTTCAGGTCTAAAATTATGTTATTCATTTTCTTCTGAGTTTTGTTTTCATTCTCAAGTATTTCTTCAAGGGATTTATTTATTTAATCTTTAAGGAGCTCTATCATATTTATAAAGGTTATTTTTTAAAGTATTTTTCTTGTGTTTCAACATTCTTGCAATACTTAGAACCTGCTTTGATGTGGTTGCTGGGTTCTAGTGCAGACATGTTGTCCTAGAAGTTATGGTTTTTGATTTTATACTGACATCTATACATTTGAGTTAGGGATGTTTGTAATTCTAGATACTTGTCTCTCTTGTCTTGTCTTGCTGGATGGATATTTTGTTTTTTGGTTTGTTGCCATTTCTTTTTCTTAGGAGAGTGTGGTGGCTGTGTGCTATCTGGTAAGAAAATCTCCTGGGATCCTGATAGGTGCAGCCCCTGGGTTAGAATTAAAATGTGTTTCTAGGTATTCATAGATGAAACTCAGTAATAGGGATGGGCTAATGGGGACAGAGGGAATCCACCAAATCAGGGTGTTCTACCAATATACCTTGTTCCTTTTCAGTGAGGGCATGAACAAAGGGCATAGCAGAAAGTCTTCTAAAGAGTTGGGGATGAGACAGGTTTGGATTTGGAGGACTGGAAGGAGAAGTGAAGATGTGCAGTTAACCTACCTGCTTCCTTGCTCAAAGTGACCTGCAGGTTCTCAGAGAATCTCTGCTGGTGACTGTGATGAAGCAATGAGTAGGGTGAAGAAAGTTTTTAGGGGAAGATCTATATGATCCTCTTTAGAATGGGGCAGTAAGGAATGGAGACTGAAGTGGTCTGCTGTCCAGCTCGGGATGAAACTGGGGCAATGAATTGGAGGAAGAGATGAAGATCTGAAATTAGCCTACCTGATTCCCTGACTTACATGACCTGTGAAATCCCAGGAAATGTCTTTTGGAATAAAGCAACAAGTCAGGGGGGGAAATTTGAAGTGGGAATCTCTATGATCATTAAAGATGGGGGCAGAGAGGAAGGGGAGGCAACACAGGTGGTGTGTTACAGAGCTGGGAATGACACTGGGAGACTGGAATTCAAGGAGCTGAGGAGAGTTGAAGATCTACAGCTAGCCATCTGGTTTTCTTGCCTGAGTGTCCTGTGAGTTCCCAGGGAATACTGATGGGGTTGGAGTTTGGTGATATGGGAGTTCCCTCTGTATGGTGTGATTTCCATTAATGAATTAAGAAACTGCTTTGGACCTATAACAGGGCAGAACTTAGGTAGGTGGGGAAAACTAAACTGAATGCTGGGAGAAAGAAGGGTGGAGTCAGAGAGAAGCCATGTAGTCCTGCCAGAACTTTAGCCGGTAAGCCATAGCTACTAGGCGATACACAGATGACTAGAAATGGGATAAATTAATATGTAAGAGTCAGTCAATAAGAAGTTATAGCTAATGGGTCAAGCAATGATTTAATTAATACAGTTTCTGTGTGATTATTTCAGGAGTCTGGATAGCCAGGAACTATCAAGTAGCCCTCCTCCAATGGTCTAGGATAAAACAAAGACCTCATAGAAGAAAGTTTGAAGGAGAAGATTTGTGTAATCCACTGGAGAAGGGGTTGCAATGGGGGAGAAAAGGCTGCAGTAGGTGGTCTTTTATAGAGTTGAGGATAAAAATAGATTTTGGAGGAACTGAAGGAGAGGTGAAGATCTTCAGTTAGCCTATTGGTTTTCCTATATGTAGTTATATTATTATTTTTAACTTTTATTTATGTATTTTTTCTTTCTTTTTACCCTATAGATCCTTTATGTATATATTATGGCTTTCATGTTAGTGTTTTCATGGGATTTCTGAGTATGGGAATGAGTGTGTCTATGTTTCTTATGCCTTATCTTGGGCTTTTTCTTTCTGCTTATTTGTTTTCTCTTGTTATGATGTGTTAGCTTTTGCTTTGTCTTATGAAATTTTATTTTATTATTATCCCTTAGAAAAATATTTGTTTTCTAATGAGAAAAGAAAGCTGCTGTAATCTAGGTGGGAGGAGAAGTGGGGAAGAACTAGGAAGAGTAAAGAGCTAGAAAGCCATAATTAGAATAAATTACAGGAGAAAAATTTCTATTTTTCATAATAGGAGAAAAATTTCATTTGCAGTTCTGTTTCTATTAGTTTTTAATCCATTGGCAAGGTATAAGAATATGTAGAGTGGTTAGAGATTTATTTTGGATAAGGATATTACTACATACTGATTATGCATAATGCCATATTATATTCATATTTTAGTTATTGCAACATGATGATATTCTAATTATGATGCTTTCCCATGGTTAACTACTTTAGTAAAGGTATTTCCCTTGTTATCAGTTATATAAATATTTATACATTTATTTAGGCAATGCAATTTTGGTATTGTTTAATTTCCTTTATTTCTCACCTTCCAAGAAAATTGGGAGTATCAAAGATAAAGTAAGTTGGAGTTGTAAATGATTCAGACTTATTGAAGGGATGTCAAAATCTTTAACAGTTCACAGACAGGGCTAGAACGTAAATTGCATGCATTGTAGATAAAATATGAGAAAGCAAATTTGGGAGTGAACTGGAACGAAATTGAATATAGATCTTTGGAAAATGAGAAAGACAGTTAATGCTACCTCCTAGTCAAAGAAGACATAACTCTGTTGGCAGGTGTTGCAGTACATCTTTTTAAGGACAAATTCAGGGCAAGGAAATGATTCTTTTTAGCAGCAGATTAAGACTTTGCATCATTCAAATGTGAAGGTTTATTAGCTGAAAGGGAGTTAGGCATACAATTTAGCACGATTGACAGAAAGAAATCAGAAGTCTGAAAAAATATCTGAAAGGAGACTGAATTAGTAATAAAAATTTCCCCCAACTAAAAACATCCATGACCAGATGGTGTAACTGGCAAATTCAACTAAATTTTCCAAAAAAGATTAATACAAACTCTCAGATGCATTCAAGATTCACAGTAAGTGAATTTCCAAGTTTATTTATGAGACCAGCAACTCCTTGATTCCAGAGCCAGACACAGTCATCAAAAGAAAGCAAAGTCATAGGCAGTAATCTTGATGGACATAAATTATAATCCTTTACCAAATTTCTAGATAGCAAACACAAATACAAAATCTTGCCATACACGCTTTCCTATATTAATTGATTATATCTTTAAGTTATCATCTTACATTATCTCTACTCAGGAACAAGATTTTTTTTTTAGTGATTGCTTTATTTCTACCTTATTCTAGTAGCTGGTTTTGTGAGCTGCAGGTGTCTCCTAAATCATATACCTACATCTCTTCCCCCCAAGCAATCTACTCTTTCTGCTTAGGTTCCCCCTTCTTTAATCTTTAAACAACAGTTTAATTCCCAAGTAATAAAAGTCATTAGGCATCTCCTATTTTCTGACCTTCATGGCTATTGTTCTGTGAAAGTTTATATTTTGAAGCAACTTTGCCTAATTCATTGTACAGTTTTTATGGTGTGTGAACACATTTATTTCTACATCTACATCTTTGCCAGAAGGGAAAGTATTGTATATTTGGAGAAATCTTGATAAGTTATTTGTGTTTCCTTGATTGACTGAACAAACTGAGTTTCTGGATTTTTTTTCCGCTAGTGTCCCCTTAGAACAGGAGTTTCTGGATCCTTTAATGGAAAATTGAGTTACAGGCCTGATCTTGCATGGTTTTATTAAAGGTTATGTAATGTGTTTTCTTAGCCCTCTCATTTGTCCTAGATAAAGAATTTTCCACATGAATATGCCCCGTGGATTCTGCATATACATATATTATAACATTAGTGAAAAAAATTATCTTTCAAGTTGCAAATGCACACCTTACTGAATTTTCTCCTCTAGTGAAATAATTGCATGAGTCATCAATACTGTTTCTGTTTTTATTAAAGATGCTACATCTCATGTTAGGAATACAGAACATACAAGTTGTTATGACAATAGCATAAAATTCTTAGATAGAAAAGTAACACAGTTTCATGGTGGTAAAGATGTGAACAGTTATCTTACTTAGGACTTAAATGTCTAATGTTCTTCTAGAGTATAATGAAGATTATCCAAGATATAGTTCACAATAATTTATAGGAAATGTTAAAGATTCTGATGTATTGAGTTCACTTCTCAGTAATCTGTTTTTTTTAAAGACTATATTTATAAATAAGGAAAGGAAATAAATGCATCACAAACTTCATGCAAGCAATGTGCACCTCATGTACATCTCAGACACTGTCATATCAACGCCTATATTCCAGGTGAGAAATTATAATTACATATGAATTCTCAATTTTAAGAAAAGTCAATATTGACTTTTTGACATATATAATATCCTCTCACCTTCTCTCTGTGGAATAATCTCTTCTCCCTTCATTTCCAATCCTTCAATAGGAGGATATTAATAAATTGAAAATATGAGTTTAGTAAATGACACTGAAATTTTAAATGCTTCATAGATCCCGTGCTCCTATGATTGTGACAAGGAACCAGAGTGAAATCACATGCAGGAAACATGAACTGTGATCTATTCAAGTGGAAACTTCCTGTTACGTGGAACTATTCCAATGAGATTACAAATGATAGGCAAAAATATATATTATTCTTAAACTGCCTTGATGGAACTTAATAATATTTAGAAAAGATATCCTAACCCTGAGTAAATTGAAGGTTAAAGGTTGTGAAATAAAATCATTTGCTTTTGTTTTCTAATCTTGGTTTCCTATATCTAATAAAATAAAATTAATGTAATGAATGTTTGTATGTCAGAGAAGTTTTCATTTCATTTCCCAAATAATTTTTGAACCTTTATCATGCTTACATACCTTTCTCTCATATTCTTTTTAATGACATCTGGGCATAAACCAATGTGTTTGGCATCTGAAACATGCTTGATAATTTATTTTCATTATTATTTGGACTTCTCAAAAACAATTCATACAAAAGAGGCAAAAAATGATCTTAGCTGAAAAACTAAAAGAAAAAATTTTATAAACAGTGAGAAACAGAAGAAGATATAAATAGACTTCATAGAAAAGACCAATGGAATCGAATCGAATCGAACACCCGGATATTAATCGACAAACTTATGAACAGCTCATGTTTGACAAAGAAGCCAAAATTATACAATGGAAGAATGAAAGCATCTTTAACAAATGGTGCTGGCATAACTGGATGTCAAGCTGTAGAACAATGAAAATAGATCCTTATCTATCACCATGCACAAAACTCAAGTCCAAATGGATTAAGGACCTCAATATAAATCTGACCACACTGAACCTGATAGAAGAGAAAGTGGGAAGTAGCCTGCAATACATGGGCACAGGAGAACATTTCCTAAGTATAACTCCAGTGGCACAGACAATAAGAGCAACAATGAATAAATGGGACCTCCTGAAACTGAGAAGCTTCTGTAAAGCAAAGGACACATTCATTAAGACAAAAAGGCATCCTACTGAATGGGAGAAGATCTTCAATAACCCCACATGAAACAAAGGTCTAAACTCCAAAATATATAAAAAAACTCATGTTTAACTTCCTTAGCAATCAGGGAAATTCAAATCAAAACAACTTTGAGATACCATCTTACACCTGTCAGAATGGCTAAAGTCAAAAACACCAATGATAGCCTATGCTGGAGAGGATGTGGTGTAAGGGGAACACTCATCCATTGCTGGTGGGAATGCAAACTTGTGCAACCACATTGAAAATCAGTGTGGCAATTTCTCAGGAAATTGGGAATTAACCTACCTCAGCATCCAGCAATACCACTCTTGGGAATATACCCAAGAGATGCCCAATCATACAAAAGCATCTGTGCAACTATGTTCATAGCAGCATTATTTATAATAGCCAGAACCTAGAAACAACTTAGGTACCCCTCAATGAAAGAACATATAAAGAAAGTGTGGAATATATACACATTAGAATACTACTCTGCGCTAAAAAGCAATGACATCTTGAATTTTGCATACAAATGGATAGAAATAGAAAACACCATCCTTAGTGAGATAACCCAAATCGAAAAAGATGATTATGGTATGTACTCACTTATTAGTGGACCCTAGTCATAAACAAAGGACATTAAGCTTATAGCTCACAAGCCTAGAGAAGCCAAATAGCAAGGTGAACCCAAAGAAAACAAGTAGATCCTCCTGGAAATTGGAAGCAAACAAGATCTCCAGGCAAAATTTGGAAGCACGGGAGTGAGGATAGGGGTGGAGGTAGGGGTGGGGTTGGGGTGGGTGAAGGGGAGAGAAGGAAGAAGGGAAGGACTGGGGAAAGCTTGGGGGAGTGGGAGGGTGGAGATGCAGGAAGGGTGGATATTGGAGAAGGGAATAAGATATCTACATTAAGGGAGTCATTTTAGGAATGCAAGAGACTTGGCCCGAGAGGGGATCCCAGGTGTCCACGGGGATGTCCCGAGCTAGGTACAGTGCCCCCATACAGCAGGAAGAAGTTTGGAGAGAAATAACTGTGCCCATATCCCGAAATATTGTTTATAAATGTTCTTTTACATTTAAAGGGGGATATGATATAGATATGAATAATTTGCTTTGGTATAACTCTTGATTTATTGATACAAGTTTAATGTTAATTTTGTTACATGTATATATGTATTTCTGATCTTGATTAAGGTATTGTGATTGTATACCTCATTTTAAAAATGTAATGTATAATTAGGAAGTATAGGTTGTTAATGGTTAATCATCTATAATAGTCAAGTTTGTAGTCATGTTAGTTAGATTTTCTAGATGTGCAGAGATATATTTTAGATAGGCATTTTTCATAACTTTCAAAGACTCATAATATGGCATTTAAAATGTTTTAATAACTTAGGACTTTTCATGACAATGAGACACATCTGCTCTTGGCAGCACCAATCTACTTCAAGAGGAAGATGGGCATCGAAGAGATTCCTTATGGAGTTTGCTAGCCATTTGGGCAAGAAACTGCTCTTGCCTGGACAGTTGCATAAACTGGACACAAAGAACCCACAGAGAACTGCTGGACTTGCCTAAAGGTGAGATGATCCTTTGGGGTTCCTGCTTCATGAAAGAATGTGCAAGACATTCTGCAGGATACAGAAGAAAGTGACTGAACTGTCTTTAAATTTTTCTGCTTCATGGAAAAGTCTTCTGGATACTATGTGCCTGAAGGCTGAAGATGGATGCCCCAACAGTACAGAAAAACTTTGGGTGACTGTCAAGGCAGTGAGATGTCTCTGTCATTTCTAGAGTTTTGGAAGTTGCTTGCTTCTTGTTTACTTAGGTAATGTTATATACTTCTGAAGTCTTTGATAGAGTTGAAGAATATATAGTTATAGTTTTCCTTTGTCATGATAAAAGATAAAATAGATATAAATATTGTAACTATAATTCTTGCTTGATAACTGTTTTGTTATATGTAATTTTACTATGTTAAAATGAAAGCTTTTTGTTTAAACAGAAAAGGGGAATTAGTGTAGGAGGTCCTTCTGTATTTGGGTTGCTTTCATTGGTTAATAAAGAGACTGCCTTGGCCTTTTGATAGGGCAGCCCTCAGGTAGGCAGAGTAGACAGAAGAGAATTCTGGGAGAAAGAAGGGAGAGAGAGAGAAAGAGAGAGAGAGAGAGCCACCGCCATGAAGCTGCCAAGTGAGACACGCTGAATCTTTCCCGGTAAGCCACAACCTCGTGATGACCTACAGATTATTAGAAATGTGTTGAATCAAAATGTGAAAGTTTGCCAATAAGAGGCTAGAACTAGTGGGCCAGGCAGTAGTTTAAATGAAAAAAAGAAAGAAAAATATTTATGAACAGTGAGAAACAGAAGTAGATATAAATAGACTTCATAGAAAAAAAAGCCTATATTCCAGGTGAGAAATTATAATTATATATGAATTCTCAATTTTAAAAAAAGTCAATATTGATTTTTATGACATATATAATATCCTCTCACCTTCTCTCTGTGGAATAATCTCTTCTCCCTTCATTTCCAATCCTTAAATAGGAGGATATTAATAAATTGAAAATATGAGTTTAGTAAATGACATTGAAATTTTAAATTTTTGACAATTCTGGAACTCTATAATGTATATTTAGTCAAAGAATATACTCACAATTACAACCAAGCACACATTATGGATATTCTTTTCTTTTATTTATTTAAAATGGGCAACTGAACAGTTGCTTTTAATTCTTGAGGTTTTCTCCTTCCCCCCTCCCCTTCCCCCGTCCCCCTACCCCCATCTCTATCCCCGCCCCCATATTTGAGGTTTTGTTTTACTTTTAAAAAATCTTTCCCTCACAGATTTCAACATTGTACCATAATAGCTTGTGTTTTTCTATAAAAATCTAGCACACTGATGTCTTTTCGAAATATCTCTTTAAATTTTGAATATCAATCATAACTATTTATGGCACTTTGTACAATGTTTCTCACTATTATTTTACCAAATCAATTTCCAGAAATTTATCTTTTGAGACTCAGATCTCAAATTTTTTCAGATGTTTTATCAAAATACCTCTCACAAACTGAGAACACATAGATATTTTGGGATATTAGTTGAAGATGTGTAATTTTATGCTGTGGAATTTTGTTTAATGATGTAAAGATGTGTTATTTTCTTTTATGTTACATTTATTTAACTCTGTGAAGCTGTGATGCTTTGCTTGACTTAGAGGAGTTGATTGGTCTAATAAAAAACTGAATATCCAATAGCTAGGCAGGAGAGGGATAGGTGAGGCCTCCAGGTAGACTGAATAAGTGGAAGGAGAAAAAGAGAAGAGGAAGGAGCAAGAAAAGAAGAAGGGGAGGAAGATGCTGGGGGCCAGCAGCCCCCCAAGCCACACAGACAGACATGGATAGGAAGGAAAGAAAAGATATACAAAAACAGAGAAAGGTAAATGTCCAGAGAAAAAAGGTAGATGGGGTAATTTAAGTTGAGAAAAGCTGGCTAGAAACAAGCCAAGCTAAGGTTACGCATTCATAAAAAAGAATAATCCTCTGTGTGTTTATTTAGCAGCTGGATGTCAGGCCCTTCAAAGATTAAAACCTGAAAGAAGGAAAGAAAGAAAAACAGGCAGGAAGGAAGGAAGGAAGGAGGGAAGGAAGGAAGAAAAGAAAGAAAGAAAAAGAAAGAAAGAAACAAAGAAAGAAAGAAACAAAGGAAAGAAAGGAAAGCAAGTACACATGATTGTTTATAATTTAATTCAGACACATGCTTCATTAGCAGTAATAGATCTGAAAGTCTCTGGCTATTTCTTGTCTTTTCTACTGCTGCTGAACATGCTTCCCTACTCCATTCTTTGCAAGCGAAGAATGCCTCATACCACAGATTTGCAAACTGCTTACCCACTTTCTCAATAGAATCATTTTTCCCATCCTATCTGCCCCTCAAACGGAGCGATATGTTCATTGAGCAGGAGTGAACATTTACTGCCTTCCCACTTTCCACAGCTCTGCTTCAATCCCACTGCCATCTGTCCTAAATTTCACTTTCTTACCTTTCATCCAAACCGTACGATATGCACTTTGTACTCCCATCTATATACTGTTATTCCATCATCTCATCAAACAATCATAATCATTTACAGTGTCAACTTTTCTCTTCTTGTACTCCTTCCTTGACTAACCCTAAATCTAGACTGAGTAAAAAATGTACCTTTCAAGACTAATAAAGGACCATGTGGGAAAGTGGTTTGATGAGAGGGGATATTTGAAAAAGATGGCATAAAAATCAACTTCTATTCTTAAAAATCAAATTTAAAACTTAATTTCATTAATTAAAATTAAAAACTTAATTTCAAGCTGATTCAAATTATTTAGCCAACCTGTATATTTTTACATCAAACTATGTTTAGCAAATAATCTGTCAACTGTTTTTGCATTAATTCATTACATATTTTGACATTGTAACATATGGATAAATGATATAAAAACATAGGAATATAAATAACTGAATTTTGTAGAGTTGCCTACAGAAAAATGGAAAGAATTTGAAGTATTTGTTTCTAAGTGTACTAATATTAGAAAGCTCTGAGAGTAAATCTGGGCAAGTTAATGCAGGCACTGTTTGTAAGCCCTGTGCTTATTATGCTGTGCACAGTAGTAGGAATACAAGTATAGTGGGTTGACTTAGTGAAGAAATAGATGGAAGCTGTGCTGTGTGACATAGTCGAGCATTGAAGCATTTTATGAAGCTAATTCTAACAGTGTAATTGTGATAAATTTAATACGCTTCCCTTCCTCCTCTTCCATCCTTAACTGAAATAAATGGTCATGCACTGATAATTGGTGTCTTTTAATGAATTGTGCCTGTGAAATAAATTGATTGGGGATTTTGTGATTGTGTGAACATTGCCAAGTGTTGGGGTCCAGTCTTGAAGGGCTCGGACATTCCATGGTGGGGGCACATGGATTGGAACTGTTAAGAATGAAAAACAGAGATGCAAAAGAAAAAGATAGAGGCTCAGTGTAGATTTGGAGGGTAACACAGTGAATACTGAACTCACCCACATTTATTTTCCATGTGCTTTATAAACCTAAATCCAACAGGGGGGAAGAAGGCAAAAGACTGCTTTAACATGATGCAAAGTTCAAACAGAGCAATTCTACAATACCTGACACATCAAACAACTATCTCCTGAGCTAAGTATTCTTTTTTTTAGATAGGATATTCAGTTGTCACACCTTAGGCCAAGCATCGTGTAGTCAGCCACACCCTGGATCAAACCTCCAGTACATAATCTTGAAGGAAAAAGAATAGGCCTGATTTCTCTGACCTTTGATCAAGGTGGAACAGATCCACATCCAAGGGCTCCAACAGCCAAGTGTATTAAACTTGTTGATTTTATGTTTTCAATGATCATCAGATTTACTTTTCCTTTTTGTTTGTTTGTTTTAAAATTTATCCACTACCAAATGTCTTTTTGAGCTTCATAACTATAGGTATTATTGGTTGGAAGGAATATATTTACTGGAAACTTTTGGTGTGACTGACAGGTTTCCAAAGATTTTTATATAAAATAGCCTAGAAAAAAATGAAGGGAGATCTTTATGTTAGATAAAGATAAATAAATAGAAGATGTAAAATATGTACAGATGGCTTTTGGCATATTTGTTTTACAATTTCCAGATGTTCATTACAAAAAGGGGTGAAACAGAAAGGGGAATTAAAAGCCTTGTTAGGTAGCAGTACTGAACTTGTGGTAGGAGTACCTTAAACATTAAAACAGTGAAGGCCACATTTATCTTACCTTACCTAATTGTTTGGAGGTTATAAATGTGGTTTCACATTGCATTCATGTAATCTGTGATCCTCTAAAAGGAAATAGGTTCAACATTAGTGGCTAGATACGAGGAATATTTATACAGCATAGGCTAATGGACTCCTTATAATGAGTAAGACGAGAACAGCAGAAGGCATAAAAAACATTGGGTCAATAATTCCCTAGGAAAATGATACTGATAAATATGGCTGACATAGTTTTTGCTAACACAATCCTAAGGGAGAAAGAGAAAGTAAAAGTTCTCAGGAGTAGTTGCCAGGCTGCTGATGAGGGTAAAATTTGATTTTTTGTTCTCTCTATGGCTTTCAACAACTGATTTCCACAGAACAATTTGTTCCTCTGAGACTTACTTAATTCTTCAATGTCTGTGTCAGGCTCCTTCCTCCCTTTGTGTTCCTCTCTGTTGGTTGTGTTTCACAGTGCTGAAACCTGCTCAACTGTGGCTGCGTCTTATTCACGCTTCTGTCAACAAGCTTTTATCACAGCAGACTTTGTGAAAAGCACTCATGTCCTTGGTGCTAAAAATAATGGAATCAAACAAAGCAGCACACTATGCTATGACTCAAGAAAGCAGTTTCAGATTCAGTGTCAAAGGGCAGAAGGATCAGATGGTGACCATGGATGTTCTAGCTGGCAGCTTCTGACTTTTTATTGTATTTCTGAGTTTCATGTGACCAACTTGACTACATTTGTGCTATGAGCATAATGATCCTAGTAGATGAATATATATTTTTGTTCACTTATAAATATATAAGTGAAATATATCAGGAAATTCTTTAGGTGATTCCTGATGTTATTTACTGTACAATAAATAAAATGAAATTTTTATTTAATAGTGCAGGGTATTTAATATAGCTAAAGATTTACCACAAATATTAAGACATACATTCATAATAAAATGACAAGAGATATCTGCAGTGGCATTTCACTTGTATTTTACTAAATAAAAGTTGCTCAAGGATCAGAAAAAGAAAACAGCAACAATGGCCAACGTTACAGAGATGACAGCAATAACACATACCTTTAATCTCTCATTAGCCATACTAGCCTGCCATAGAAACCAGGCAGTAGTGGTGCACTCTTTTTAATCCCAGAACTAGAGAAGATTATAAAACAGGAGGAGACTGGATCACCATTTCTGACTGAGGTCAATGTAAGGATCAGTGGCTGACTGTTTTGCTTTTCTAACCTTCAGGTTAAACTCCAGTTTCTCTCTCTGAGCTTTTATTAACTGTGTTTCAGATTTCAGCCATAATATCATTTTAATAAGTTTTTCACTGTTTTATCTTAATGACTATTTCTCATTCAGAGATCATAAAGTAAAAGTATAATTATGCTGAATATATTTGTTTCTGCATGTAAGTTTTTCTTCTATAGGCAAAGAGGGTCTATTGATATTCAATTTAGATGTAAATTCAGAGCCAGTCGTTGACATATTTACAAATGGTTGACAGCAGATTAAATAAAGTAGTATATGATGTCATAAACTACCTCATCTTTGTACTAAAATTCCTGAAATTTTTTTCAACTCTGCAGCTTTATCAATATAGTAAAAATGGCAATTCTACCAAAGGCAATCTACAGATTCAATGCAATCCACATCAAAATCCCAACAAAGTTCTTCAAAGAACTTGAGAGAACAATAACAAAGTTTATATGGAAAAACAAAAAGCCCAGGATAGCCAAAACAATCCTATACAATAAAGGAACTGCAGGAGGCATTACCATCCCTGACTTCAAACTGTATTACAGAGCTACAGTAATGAAAACAGCTTGGTATTGGCATAAAAACAGAGACGTTGACCAATGGAATCGAATCGAAGACCCGGATATTAATCTACATATTTGACAAAGAAGCTAAAAGTATACAATGGAAGAATGAAAGCATCTTTAACAAATGGTGCTGGCATAACTGGATGTCAACCTGTAGGAGAATGAAAATAGATCCTTATTTATCTCCATGCACAAAACTCAAATCCAAATGGATTAAATACCTCAATATTAATCCGACCACACTTAACCTGATAGAAGAGAAAGTGGGAAGTAGCCTGCAAAACATGGGCACAGGAGACCACTTCCTATGTAAAACCCCAGTGGCACAGACAATAAAAGCAATAATGAATAAATGGGACCTCCTGAAACTGAGAAGCTTCTGTAAAGCAAAGGACACTGTCATTAAGACAAAAAGGCA
>PVIU01018378.1:0-39208 GCA_004026605.1 Ondatra zibethicus
CACACACACACACACACACAGTCCACCAGGCTTGAAGGTGTCTGGTTAAATGTAATACACGCATGAGACTAAGAGTTCCTATCTTCTCCCTTACATTCAAGTTAAACTTGTCAACTTAAATCAGGTGAATAATGGCAATTGTTAACATCTGGGAGCTTTCCCACTGAGACTAGAAACTAACCCTACCACCAAAATTCAACAGCCTTAAATTCAGTAAATTTCAGGACAGCCAGGGTTATACAGAAAAACCCTGTCTTGAAAACAAACCAAAACAACAAAAATCCCATGTTAAAAACTAGTAACAGCAGAGCCTGGGAAAAAGCTCAGGGTATAAAGTACCTGCCACAGAAGCATAAGGACCTGAATTCAATCTTCAGAACCTGCATAAAAAGCTAGGTATGGTGGTATGCGTTTGTGATCCCAGTGCTGAGAAGACAGAGATAGCTGAATCCCTGGGGCTTGCTGGCCAGACAGCCTAGCCTAATCAGTGGGAGACTCTGTCTCCAAAAAGTAAATAATAGTTGTTACAAAGCCCCTAAGGAACAATACCTGAGGTCTGGTCTCCCCAGACATGTGCACTCATATGCACACATGTGTACTCAGACACACATACACGTAGGTGCACACTTGAAAACACACACACACACACACAAAGTAGAAAGTAGAAAGACATTAAACTCAAGGGGGTCTGTTCAGGAATATAATGTTGCTTTGGATGATATAATAATAATGTTATAGTTTTAGCTGGACCACAACAATACAAAGTATACCTTATTATCATAGAGTGCCTTTCACATGCATTTTGCCTATTTTCACAAAATCTTTGTCAAGCAGGGAAAATGATAGTATTTTTCCTCCTATATACAGGAAAATCCTGGGTTTGTGTTGACTTGACCTGCACTACACCATCATTCACAGGAGGAATCACAATTAGGACTTGAGTTCCTGGCGAGTAACTCTCAGTAAACATGCTTGTCCTTCTGTAGCCTTCAAAATTGAGGCTTGCTGACTAACATGTGAGAAAAATGCTGTGTGATCTATTTTTCTCTGGCCTGCTCCAACCTGCCTGTGGGAAGGGAAACAAAAGGATGACAGGATTGCCTAAAGCCCTCATCCTAAGCCAGACAAGCAGATGAGAAAACCTTTAGCAGAGTGCCGATGGAAGATAGTCTGAGTGGGATAGGCTTGGAGCCTCAGAAAGAATGTTGGCAGCACTGATGGCTGATAAGGTCAAGCTTTGCCACCACCTGACCAAAGAATCCAGGATGAGTCAGCATGTTCTCACCGGAGATAAGGCCGCCTCTTTCCCAGGCACCCAGAGACACTTGGGGCAGCTCAGCTCATTCTTGGAACCATGATAATAAAGTTACATTCCTGCTGCTAGATGGGACAAGTCACAGGCAATCTAGGCCACCAGACCTCAACTCAAGAATTACCTGAGAGACTCTAAAGGAACAAACAATAAAAATGTCCAACTCCATCCACAGCTAATTAACAGGCAGTAGCAGTTGATAAAGGGCCTCCAGGAGACTTATCCCCATGGTTGACAACTGCTGGTATAGACTGAGGTTGAGAAACATTTTCCGTAAAGAGACAAATATTAATTATATTTGTTTGGGTCTCTGGGCCATACAGCCTGTTTCAAATACTTGATTCACTGTTGTATCTGCCATAGACAATAAGTTAGTGAATAGTCATGGCTCAGTTCTAAGAAAATGTTTTTGCAAACACCTGCATGGATAGAATTCAGCCTGCAGGCCTAACATAGTTTGCAGACCTGTGGCTTAGACTACAGTTCTACCACAGACAAGAATTTTTTCCAAAGGCTCCTGCAAATGGTCACATAGTTTATCTAAATTCATGCAGAGGCTAGAGTTTCACAAGAATGAGGGAGTAACTACAGAAAAAAAATTGCTGAGATAAAGAATACATTAATCAGTAAAAGGAAGGCAAACAGAAGAACATGTTGCAATGAAAAATGTAGAAGAGAATTCTGCAAAATGGAGCTGTAGGAAAAAGTAGGGGTGTGTCCACTGTAGAACTGTTTCATCTCGAGTGGTCTACAAAGCATAAAATAGGACTGTACAACTGGCAGTGAGCTCAGGTGCTCACAGACATGAAGGAGGGCTATGATCTCTGTTCCTGGAGACATGTTTTCCATAATACAGCAAAGAATCTGAATTTATTTTAGTCAGGAACAAGGTTTGGATACTATTAGATACCAGATGGCCCAGCACTGACACAAAATTTTCCTCCAGTGAATGGAGTTTCATTGTAGTGATTCTATAACTCAGGGGTAAATGTGTGAAGGGTGTGGGCAAAATGCATTTCCAGTCCTCCAATCCTCTCGATATCCTTCTGTTCCAGCATTAGAAATGGCTGTTCTTGTTTGTTTCTGAGTGTATCACTGTTACTTCATTTTTATGACAATCAGCCATTAAGGATAAATTATGTCCCCAGAATTTAGTTCATATCAACAGCAGGCACTAAATGTCTGCGCAAAAAATGAATGGATAATTTATTGATCCAATGTGGTCCACAAGAAAGTCAAGAAATAGAAAGTACTCTCACTTGTAGTTACCCCATGTATTTTGTATAACTTCTAGACACTTTATTAATTTATAGTCAGTCATTATTTTCAGATAACTTGGAGGAGGGCTGAGTGTGTTTCAAAATTGCAATCAGCACTTCTGAGATGCCTTTTCCTTGTCCAAGAAAGAGTACAGAGAACTAAATGTCACAAACACATCTGGGTTCCAATCTAAGTTCAATCATCTCCTGGGTACATTACCTTAAAGAAATAATTTATTCCAAATGATATTGTTTCTCATTCTCTCTCCCCATGCTCCTCTGTGTATGTGTGTGGGGGGGGAGTATGTGCCTGTGTATAAATCTGCTTGTTCATATCTGTGCCAGAGCACAAGTGTAGTAGAGATCAAAGATACTGATTTTTCAGTTTTTGTTTCTTAAGTACCACATTTTTTTGAGACAAGCTCTCTCACTGACTTGGAATTGCCAAGTAGGCTAGGCTTACTGATCAGTGGTCCTTGGGGAATTCACCTGTCTCTACCTTCCTCAGTGCTAGGATTACAAGTATGTGGCATGATACTCAGCTTTTTTATATGGGTTCTGGAGATTGAACTCAGGTCCTCATAGTTACAAGGCAAGCACTTTAATGACTAAAACTATCTCTCCAGCCTTATATTCAATTTTTTTAGAAAACAAAGATCACAGCATGTGATTATCGATGGCAATCATACTAACATACAAGAAATATTAGCTTATTAAATACTGTTTTCCTTTCATTTCAAGTTATTATCAATGGAGGAAGTAATTAATAGAAAGCAAATCTAGATAGAAAGCACTCAGTTCCCAGTACCACAGCAAAGAACTAGCTAGCTACCTCCTTGCTTGAATTGACTAGCTGGCATATAGAGACATCCCATATGGCTGATTGGAGCCAGGTGTGCTATGGAGTCAGCCAAAAGCAGCTCCTAAACATGGTCCCAGGCCCTCTGGTGTTGCCGAATAAACCATCTGTTAAAGCGCAGGCACTTAAGCCAACAGGATCACTGTACTGAACTTTACCCTGTGGCTAGAAAGAATTCAGTTGAGTCATGACTAGCAGGGTTTTCCTTATTGTAATCAGTAGCTCAGGTTAAACAGAACACTGAAAATGCCTGGTGGAAACCCTAGGGACAGCAGCCACTTGATAAACCACTTGGATTAACTCCTAGATTCCATTCATAGCTGACTTTTTCCCTGGTGAGTTGATAGGCCCCAGGAAGCTCCATTGGCATCTTCAGCCTTTTCCTGAAAACAGGCAGGCCCAACTCTGGCCTTCAAGATAGCCTACTCCTGGAGAAGACACTGGGTCTAGAAGGTTACTTCTAGCAGGTCAGGCGATAGAACCTGTTGAACATGTCCTAACATCACTACACCACCGAGTCATCAGCTACCTCTACTTGGAGACACAGAGGTCCCTTCAAAGACAGTATCTTGAGTCTTAAGCCCATGGAAATATAAAAAATAATCTTGTCAGTGTCTCAACTCCATGGGACATTAAACAGTGAATAATCTTGCTCCATAGGCTCAGCACCACACTGGTCCCCCCACTAACTCACTCCTCCCCAAAGTGAGTACTTTAAGGATATTTGGATTTTCAAGGTCATACACTGCTGAGGCTCCAAGCTCAGACAAAACTAAATTGGTAGTTTCTAGGTCATGGCCCATACCTTCCCTTGACTCAGTTTTACTTTTCTAGTCACTGGCAAGAAAGATTGTTCAAGTTTTTTTTCTTTCTTTTCGATTTAGGTTTTTCAAGACAGGGTTTCTCTTTCTAACAGCCCTGGCTGTCCTGAAACTCACTCTGTAGACCAGGCTGGCCTCAAACTCACAGAGAGGCGCCTGCAGGGATTAAAGGTATGGGCAGCAATGTCCTGCCTCATTCAAGTTGTTCTGACATGTATTCCTTCTCTTTCTTTTTAAAACAAAATTTGATTTTAGATTTATTGATTTTATTTTATGTGTACAACTGTTTTGCTCTGCTCACATGTATGTCTGTGTATCACGTGTGCCTTTTGTTCACAGAGGTTAAAATAGGGCTTTGGACCCCCTGGAACTGGAGTTGTGAGCCATCATGTAGATGCTGGGAACCAAACCCAGGTCCTCTGCAAGAACCACTACTGAGTCATCTCTCCATTCCATCTAGTACCTTCTTCTAAATTCTTAATTGAGATCCTTTCTTGGAAACCTAACCAAAACATGTAATAGATAAAGCACATAAGGGTTTCTGGGAAAAAAAAAACAGTATTAAGGTGAATCATAACAACAAAACCCTGCCAATATTTGCCTCTTCTTTAGCTACAAATATGCTAATCCTATATGGATTAACCTTATTTATGCCATGTAGTTTTCTTGAAGGTTAATAATTGTTAACTATATGACTTCAGACCCAGTTATAAGCCAATGTTTCAGTTTGGTTTGACCTTGAGGCTCTAAGTCTGTAACCTTCTGATACTATGATAGCCATACATGCTAGGCCATAAAAATTATCTCAAAAGAATGAAATCTTACCTAGTATAGTTTCTGGGAGCAATAGATCAGTAGTAATAAATAGCAAAGTTGATCAGCAATAGATCAATAACAAGTCAGCAGCAACTGCACATCTTTTTAAAGTTCCAGCAATTTACTTCTAAAGAACCCATGAGTCAAATTTAATTCCTAAAAGAACTGGGAAATTATTCTGAAGCACATGAAAATGAAAGAAACAGCATATCAAATTTTGAGGGAGAAGAAATTTATATTTTTAAAAATTATGTAAAAATTAAGAAAGTTGTAAATCACTAACCTACAGTTCAGCTTTCAAAAAACTAGAAAAATAAAGGGTAGCAAGATAGATTAGTGGGTGGGGCACTTGTTGCCAAGGCCAAGGACTTGAATTGGATTTCTAGGACCCACATGGTAGACTAGCCAGCTAGTCTAACCTGATCGGGGAGCCCTAGATTCAGTGAAAGATCCTGTCTCAAAAAAATAATGTAGAGACCAATTGAGGAAGACAGCTGATAATTGAACTATGGCTCCCATGTGCATGTGCACTTAGCTCACACACATATGCACAAACCAAAAAAGAAGAAAATAAGACATAAAATATTAATATCAAGAATGAAGGAAGAGACAACCATCTCACAGTCTACAAACATTAAAAGAAATGCTGACTTTGGAACTAGATGCAGTAAATAAACTCTTAGAAACACACAATTATAAAAACTGACTCTAGAAGAATCACAAACATAAGCCTTTATCTAACTGAGAAGTTTTCACAAAGAACTTCATGCTCCAGGACTTTTTTTAGTGAAGTTATGGCAGTGTAGATATCAAATCCTCATGAACTCTTTCGGGGAAGAGAGGCAATACTTGTCAATGCATTCTTTAAAGCCAGTATTGCTCTGCTACCAAAATTAGAGCACCGCCTTAAAAGAAAAGTGTGGAGAAAAGGAAGTTTCTATAGCTCAGTGCTGAGTTGACCTATCACTTTCTGCTGGAAAGATTAAAAAATAAACACGGATGAACCAGTATCTTATGACCAAGAGATAAGATGACTTGGAAGCAACACATCATTATACCTGAGTTGCCTCCATTCCCTCAAGAAACATAGCAACGGAAATATCTTAAATTGCTGCTTCAGAAGCAAACCCTTCCCCAAAGTCCTTAGCTTCTAAGCTTTTCACCTTCAGCAGTAGTTGCAATAAAAAAGAGCACAAAACATATGACCCTTTGACCTTAATTCCATTCTGAATTACAACACAGAAAAAAAAGCTAAGATTATATCTTTAGTGGGCAAAGCTCTATTACCAGCATCAAATACCTGGTAATAAAGCAGTGTCATTAGTCATTTCCCCACTCCCATGTCTCAACTAGATTTTATTGATAAAAACAAAACCTAGTAGTACCAAGTTTATATGTTCTCTCCAAGATCGTTGGCACCCAGAACAATGGTGGCTAGGTATACCTGTATAGGCAATTCTTTTGGGAAGGGTCAAGCATGTTCAAATAGTGACTGATCATGTTACAAAAGACTCAGTCTTTTGAAACTGAACCTGGCTCTCTTCAACACTTAGATGCCTGCTAAGTGTTAGTAAAATGAAAGCCCATCGCTGGCAGTCTTTAAACTAACCAAGGTTCCTTTTGAGACTGGTAGAGGAAAGCCTCTTATTTAAGGATCAGAGAAACCTGGATTAGACTGGGTTTTTCCTCCTTCAATGTTCTGCCCAACAAGTCTAAAGCCTAATGAAATCTAAAGCCTAGGAACAGGCTTTACATAGACAGGAGATTGACATATCTACAGACTCCTGGATCTCCCCATTCAGTACTAATGGAGCCATCCGCAACTTTTTCAAGAGATCATTTCAGTCAAGCAGTGTTAACTGCAGCCATCTCTAAGTGGAACCCTCCTAGTGAAATCTGACAATCACGAAATAGAAGATTGTTTCACATCACTGCCTTAAACTGTGTTTACACCATTCACACCTGATCTTTCTTTGTTAGTCACCATACTCCAGAATCTGTATACAACATAGACAACTTAATAAATATGGACTGCCTAATAGTATGTGACTGAGACTTTACAAAGCTGTCTCGCCCAAATAAAGCTGACCATGGTTCAGAGAACTCGACAAAGAGAGTGGCTTTAAAGAAATATATTCATTGAGGGAGACAAGTCAACTCACAGCTGGTATATGAGCGGCCATCATCCTCACACAATTTGTGCAGCTGTTGATATTCTTCCTGAGCTAGCTCGAATCGCTGTTGCTTGATCTGGTAGATTTCTTTCTTCGCATTCAGAGCCTCCTGGGCTACAATTAAATACTCCTTTAGCATCCGTTCTTGTTCTCGCCTCCACTGCTCCCTTGGATCTTCAATCTGGGTAAGCTCTGAAATGAAAAGGGCAAAATCACAAACAAGTGAGTTCAAGGTGACATCTGCAAGTTGACTGACAGGCGTTTTATGTGACTAGTCAATCAATTAATTACCAAGATGCACAATATAGAAGGTTCTAGATCATGAACCTTTCTGAAGAATGGCCCACCTTCTACTATGGTATCAAAAGCTCAGGAAAGAAGAAAATGCTACAGAGATAAAAGGAAAGATAATACAAGAAAATACACATTGGAGAAGATGAACCTAAATGAGCTTAGAACTATATAGCTATAGGGTATTTATAGCATTATTCTTCCAGACCTCTTTAATGTGGGGTAATATACACACTACTGTCCCTAACTCAGCTTGTTCCTCTCCTCTTCTTATTCTATCTTGACCTCTTTATCTCTTGACAGTCGAAATTGTGACATTTCCCACTTCTGCCTTCTCACTCTGCAGGCCTCGGAAGGGCCCAGATGTATCTCCAGTTCCAATCTTTCTCTTGAGTTCCAGCCTCTGATTCTCATCTGCTTCCTGACTTCAACTCCTACACAGACCTAAAGTCTTCAAAGCACAGCTCATTCTCACACAATGGCCTTTCACTATCCAAAGCAAGACCATGTCAGACAATGCACAGCACACATTGCTTCATTCTAGGCTTTCCTTTCCACAATAAGTAGTATCAACTAGCTTCACCAGCTTAGCCACAATGGGAATCAACCTAACTCCTATCTTCAAAGAATTCTCACTCTGAGTTCCCCCTCCCAAAACATGCCAGGGGTCATAAAGATATGCTGAAATAGCACAGAGAGCCTCCAATATGGAGGAGTCTCAGAAGCACAATGCTAACTGAAGAAAGCCGGAACCAATAGGACTCATAGTGTTTGAGCCCATTGATATGAAATGTCTAGAATAGGCAAAGCAGAAGGGACAAAAAACAGACTGATGGGGGAAGAAAGAGACAGAGGTGGATGCAGGATGACTGCTTAAGGAGGTGGGTTTCCCTTTGGGTCAAATGAGAGTATTTTACAACTAGACAGGAGGATTGGACTGTTTACTTTTTTAATAATCTATGAATTTTACTTTACAGAACTAGAAAGGTAAATTAAATGTTGTCATATACACACGTGCATACACACACATCCACACAGAAGGAGGGATGGTAGCAGGGATGGAGGGAAGGAGAGAGGGTGAGAGAGAGAGAGAGAGAGAGATAGAGAGATAAACTATTCCAAACTAAGTCCTCCTTGGAAACAATCTCCCCACCTACTTGCCCCTATTCAGTTACCACTGTCACTGCAGACTCTTAGAAAGTTCTCCAAGCCTTCTCTATTTCAAATAGGGAAATAAAAATGCAAGATACAAGAAGTCAAGAGTCCTGTCCCGGCGTCAGAGTTCCAGATACAGTTGACCTAATGTGGGACATGGGCAGGGCTTTTTTAATAACTGCCCAGATGTTACTTATGTTTATTCAGCTGTAAGACCCACTGCAACCAACCAGGTGAACAGCAATATTCACACTATTCCAGTGCCCCTGAGGGTCTTGGGAATCTTATAAGCTGCCAGTCTAGGATCTTTTTGTCCCTCACTTCACCATAAACCTATACGGTTCCGATTTTAATATTGGTACCTCAAATTTAAAGAGTTTTAAAATTGAATTCTCTAAAGGTCTGTAGGGAAGGAAGGGGCACGACGCTACAACTGTTGTCCCCACCTACTGTGTTCCCAGGGCTAGAACACAATAGGAAGTACAGAGGAACTTTAGATATGTTTGTTGTAAATAGTTCGTGAGCAGGAAAGAAACAACGGCAAGCAGGGGATACCAGAGAAGGAGGCAGCTATGTTTATGAGAGAAGACTGGCAAGAAGGGGTCCTGGGCCCAGAGCAGCAGGCAGGCTTCCCAGTAAAGATATATAGATCCACTGCCTTTGCCATCTGGTAAGCATAAACATCCATACCACCTGGCCCTGAGAAGGATGAAGCCTATTAACACAGCTACAGTGCCAAAACCAGGGAACCCGGAGTACAAGATGGTGTTATATATTCAAAGCTTCTCTGGAGACCTTAGTTGGGAAGACAACCCTAGATGACCACCTTCCTCTGAACACACACAGTCATGAGATGCTGGGCATGCTAAGGGCCAGTGGAAGGGCTTCCTTCATCTTGTCCCTAAACTTCTCTTCTGACCTTTTCCAGTGTGTGATATATACACCTTAAAGCATCCTAACACCTAGATACCTGCCTAGAAGGGTAACAGGGCTCGGACAGTACTTATCCCCCTTCTCTAATCATCACTGACTAGACTTTGGAACAGCTGCACTGCTCTAGGCTCAGAGTCCCACATGGGAAAGCTCCACTGCTCTGAGATCTAAGACACAAAGATTCAGAAACTAAAAACTTTGGAGTCAGCCCCACAAGCACAGCATGGGAAAGACCTTCAAAGTTACTAAGGGAAAGAACAACATGGATCTTCAGACCTATACATAATAAACTGAAGTACACAAAGCAAGCCAAGGCAAAGCCAAGCTACATGGCCCATGGCAAAATAACAATGACAAAAGTACTGATAGAAGCTAGAATTAAAATTCAAAGAGAGTCAGAAATGGAACCTTTAATTGAGTATTGGTCAAAAAAGGCTGATGAAGATGCAAAACACCAAGAGCAAAGACTAGATTGAATGAGGTACAGCCTCTGATTGTGGGTTTCTACATCTCAGCTCTACTCATATTTGAAGTATGTTTATTCTCTATGGTGCAGTCATCCTGAGCAATATAGGATGTTGAGAAGCTGCCCTAGTTTCCACCCACAACATGCCAACAGCACCTCTCCCAGGCCTGGCTATAAGAAATGTCTCCAGACATTGTCTATCAGGGAAGGACAATCATGTTAACTTCTAAGAACTTCTAAGTTCTACTTTGCAATCAGCATGAGAAGTTTTCCTGTTTCCTGGATGCCTTGGAAATTTGTTCCTTATCGGAAACAGTAAAACCAGAATTGAGGTACAACTATATGCCTAGTTTGTGTATTTAGAATTCAGCTAGAGAAAACTTAGTATACCATATTACAAAACCTTAATATTTCATTGGGCACCATAATCATTTTGCTTCACAAAGCAAGGGTTTATCATTTTTGATATTATATGCAAAAAAACTGAAAAACAAAACAAGCAAAAGAGAAAACTCACATATAGCAATGAAAATGTGGCACTGTACTTACTATTTATGTGGTCCATGTAATAAATTCCAATTTGTTTATCATATACAGTTTCCCATCCTAAAGGAAGTTCATCTCCAACGCAATCAGCAAAGGTTAGTGGCTTTGTTATCCTGAAAAACAAAATTGTGAAAACAAATTTCAAAGTCAGGTCAGATGTGAATAATTTTGCTGATCTAAATTATTGTTTCATACGGAATTATAATTCATGTTATCTAATTGACAGCTTTTGCCCCAACTACTTGGTTGAAAATTAATTTACTAGGTTTGCTTAAGTAACAATCAATAATAATGTAAGTACACATACCACTAAAAGCATACTGTTGCAAAGCACACTTTAAACACCAGTGAAAACAGATATTGACGATGACCAACCAAACAAGTAAGACAAGCGTCATCTTCCACACAGTGTGATTAATGAGACCATGGCAATGGAATGTAACTCTTCCAGAACAGAAGAGAACCAGGCTCTGTTCTCACTCTCTGACAAATGTCCTCCCTCACAACTTTCAGTTCCACACAATACACATGAACACTGCCTTAGGTCTATGTACAAGATACTTGCAATATTGTCACTCTACCCATTAACGAATCAAACATCAACCACTGCACAAAAGTAAAAAGCCAGAAAATCTAACATAGTGAGATGCCTTCTGAGTACTTTCTGCATTCCTGTACAGTAGGGATCAAAGATTTCAAAGGGTCCTTTTTTCTTTTCCAAGAGAAATACAGCCAAAGCACAATGCCTACAAACATCTCTTCTTAAAGAAAATCTGATTAAGGGATCCTCGACTTACCAGAAGATAGAGAAAGTATAAAGGGTGTACCATGGATTTCTTTAATCAGAGTCTGTTCCCTCCCCCACTCTCACGATCATGTTGATTGACAAGCCGGTTTGAGGGCAGCAGCTGTTGTATAAAACAGGACACACCTATAATTGTCTGAGTCTGGGCAGCTATCTCTTTGGTTGTCTCTATAAATGCACACTGACTGGCATGCATGGGAATCTGACAATCTAAATTTCACAAGCTCAATCCTCCCACTTCTTCTGTTCAAGTCCCTGGCTGCAGAAAACTGAAGACATTGAAACTGTAGCCAATCCCGTGAGATTTTTCCCAAAACTGGTTAGACCACAAAGCTATCTCTTCTAGGATGGTTGAAAAGTTGGTAAAAACACTATCAGAACAACACTGATTCCAAAATGTTCTTTTAATCTTCATTTTAAACATATGATTTCAAGAAGCTATGGCCAATACTAAAATAGAAATATATAAAAGATAAAATAGTCTGTGGACAGCCTCCCAAACATGGTACATTAAAGAGGAAGAGAATGAGGAGGAAGAAGAAGCACAGTAAGAGTCCAACCTATTGCACACTTCCCTGTTCTATTCCACAACACACATCTGAAACAGAATTCACTTCCAGAGGGAAAAGTGTGATGGTATACTTCCATGTTAAACCAGCAGTGGCAGGATTCTATGAACGATGGGAACAGATCATAGCACAAATTGAATCCTGAGTATATCACTGCCATCCCAACATAGCAAATATTCATATTTAAGCCTAGAGAACCATACACAAAGACAAATAAATCCTAAGATTATTTACACATAGGATATGATTTAATCAACATATACAAGTGGAAAACATACCTCTACACAATGGCTGAGCCTAAATCCACTTACTTTAGACTTCGGAATTGTTGGGAAAATTATAATATCCTACCTTTCTATTTTTTTATAAAGAAAATCAAGTTGTTTAAATAACAATTCCATATTCTTTGCTCCAGGAGGAAATTAAGTGGTACTTCTGCCATTTTGATGAATTTCATTTTGGCATGTTTCCTGATTCCACTTCCTTTCTATGTCAAACATGAATTCTTACAATCATACATGCTTGCTTTCAATGCAAGCGAAAGAGGAGTTATACCTCTTGGAGTTCAGTTAATGTCAACAGCAAAGGCCTCTACAACCACAGAAATGTGATGAAGTTCTTAAAGGTGGTCTCAGAAGCCATAGCGGCCACCACATTTTCCCAGACCATTTGCTTCAAGAAAAACCACTAACCACATTCCAAAGATGCTTATGTTACTTCATCATGTCTTTACTGTACAAATATTAAAATGATGTTTTTCTTCCAGAAAGGTGTTTGTGGCTAACACTACATGAGGAATAAATATATCATGTCACATGAGTTATACAGCTGCAGAATCTGTTTAATCACGTGTCTGATGAGGATATTGCTGCTGGGCACTGTCTGGGATTTGAAAAAGTTATTTTGGCTGTTGTTGGCTAAAGAGCATGTTTCCTGACTTGTTAGGGTGAGACTGAGAACTACCTGTGACAGACCTTAGATTTGATTAGGAAACACCCAGCACCAAAAGCAAGATATCAGTTTCCATCCTGAACAAATGTCATGATCCCTTGTCATGCCAACTACCAAACCTCACTTGGCATAAAGACACAGACTCTCCCTCAAATGTAGTGACTCTGTACAAAAATGCACAACATTCGGCTCCAGGTACAGCTTAGCAATAGAGTGTTTCTCTAACATGAGTAAGAACCTGAGTTCCATTCCCAACACACACACACACACACACACACACACACACACACACACACACACACACACACACAAATAAAAGTACACAGCATTGAGTCTTCCAAGACCTGTGCTGCTGTTATAGTCCTACCCAAAACAAGCCCATACAAAGCATCTAGCTCTTTTTTTACTTCAATCACTATGCAAACACAACTTCGATTCCAGGTAGACCCTGTCTGAATGATTCCCTCCTACCCACCCACCCCTGCAAAAACCATTCCCACTCCAGTCTACCAATTGTCCTCAGTCTTTCCCAGGCCCATGATTAAAGCTACTCTCCCATTAGCTTCTCCCCTCATAAATCATTAGCAAGGATTTGTCCAACTCCCAAACCCCTTCTGCCTTGGAAGCAACTTCCGTTTTTGCCCCATTGGGCCCAGTAGGAATGAAACAGGACTCAGAGCCATATTTACTGCATTTCTGTACATCTTCCATGGGCATGTGGTTAACTGTTTAGCCTCCTCACTCAATCAGAGCCAAGCAGAAATCTTGTAAAGGAAGGTGGCCTTTGAAACCAGCGGGCAGCCCAAGACACATTTGTTTTCCCCTGAGACAGTCCCTTCCTATCCTCACTGAGAATCTCAGCTACAATAATATCCATGTCTCCAATCCCAGAAAAATCAATCCTTTTCATCTAAATTACTCCAAACTCTAGGCCACCCTTCACAGTCAGATTCCTTTTCTTGTATTTCCCAATGAACCCAAGATGCATATCTTCTCACGAAAAAAGTTCAGGTTAGAGAATTCAGGTGTTTTCAGGTGTGCCTGGCACCATGTGTGCAATTTTTTAAAACATCTTCCTATATGTTTTTTAAGCTATTGTGTGTAGAAAGATGCACAGAAACTCTTCTCAGCACAAGGCAGTGTGAACCAGAAGGTGAAGCCAAAAGGTGCACAGCAACTTGGCTAATATTTCATTTAAAAATCTGTTGTGATTGTTATTTTATCAAAATATAAAGATGGAAAAAATGAAACTGTTAATGCTAGCAGATAGCTTGTATGAACTTTATGTAATTAAAAGAAAAGTGGAAATTGCTCAGTATGTGGAAAGGCTAAACTTTTAAATAACATCCAGACTCAGCCGAATCCAAAAAGAGGAGAGATTTTATGGAACTGAACAAAAAAGTTAGAAATATGTCAAAGACTACGTGAAGAAGATAAGGCAGAAGTTGACTTATTTACATCCTTTTCACTTCTCCTGGACTGGAGACCCTTCCTTCCAACCTCTCCCAAAGCCCTGAAGTCTTCCACTTTTTCCATACTTATATACCAAATAGAAGCAGGGAAGTAAAAAGTAGAATAAGAACCAGAAAGAAACAGCATGGCTTATCAGCAAGGGAAAGGAGACATAAAAATTAAAAAGAGCAAACTTCAAAACACCAAATCTGAAGACATCCAAAAAAAACAAGTTTAATAAAAGAGACCCAAATGAACCCTTTCTCAAAAAACAAAACAAGACAAAAGGTCTCAGTGTCTCAGTTTCTCCAAGACACTCCTATGTGACAGTACTATTCAGTGATGGACATCCATGAAGACTATCAAGAGTTTATTTATGCCTAGTTTTATTTGTCTTTTACTTTGTTTATTTACACTTAATTTTTTTTACTACAAAAGCTGTTTTTTAATACTACCAAGGAGATAGGACTTCTAATACTGTGATTACATTATCTCTAAGGGGACTATTTCTACTTTGAAAATGTAATTAATTATCATTATATTTACTTTTACTGGTCCAAATGCTGGGCATACAATTAAAAATTATATAAAATAATGATTTATAGAAAAGTACATTTCATTTTTTGCAACTCTTACCCATTTCCTACATTTTTTTTCCTATGAAATACATTAACCAATAAAAGTAATTGACTTGATTCTGAATGACTCAATGAAGGGGAGAACAAAGTAAAGCATGGTGGCACATGCCTATATTCCCTGTACTGGAAAGACTGAGGCAGGAAGATCACAAATTTGTTTGAGGCTAGGCTGAGCTACATAATAAGGCCCTGCCTGAAAAATGAACCAAGAGCACACCAATTGGTTATGGAATACCAAATGAACAACCCTGAAAACATATACATACAAGTAACATTATATTGACTGAACAGGCTGTATTTTTATTTTTAGGAATGAGCACACACACACATTCACTCACACACACATACACAAACACACACACACACACACCACCACCACCACCACCACCACCACCACCACCAATAACAACAACCACCACAAACAGCAACAATAACAACAATTAAAGAAAAAGAGGCCACAAATTCAAGAGTAAAGGGAGGTGGCAAATGGGGAGTTCAGAGAAAGGAAAAGGAAGGGGGAAATGATGTAATTATATTATAACCTCAGAAAATAAAAAAGCATTAAACAAATAAACTAACAACAAAAAAGGCAAAACTAAAAAGAAAAGGGACTTTTGTTCTAAGGTTGGTTTCTGTGCTGTGTTTCAGCCAACCCTGGTAGGAGTCCCCCACATGCCCTTTGAACAGAAGTAAAATCATGCTGGCTCTGTGTTTTTCACCACTCCCACCCACCTCCCCAGGTCAGGCAGATCCGAATGTTTAAAATGGAGATAAGTGGGTTTGCTAGCAAGGGAGGCACTCAGGCGGGCCCCAAGTAGAACATTCTGGAATCAGCAAGGCCAGTAGATTAGCTGGTTTGGGCAGTTTGTCAGCTCTGGTCTTGGAATCCTTTCTAATCTATGGAAAAAGATTAGATAATACTCTTTGAGCAAATAAATAAGCAATTCAATTTTGTCTTCATACAAAAGCATGTTTAAGGCTTTAACTTTGAAGAGCTTTTTTTCCCACTGAAAAAAGTTAAAAGCCTCCTATTAAACTACCCAGCAGGGCAATTGCTGGTGTCTGGGTAAGCCATGAACAGGCAAAGGACATCAAATAGGAGTCAGCTTGTCTGAGAAGGGGAGGAAGAAGGGATCAAGTCTAGCAGACAGCATACTGTTTCCCAAGGTTCCATCTTTGCTGACAGAGAGCCTGTCCAGTCTCTTCAACTTTCACCACCCCCAAAACAGGATGCTCGATTATTCCCACTTACTCCACCCACAGTTCTCATGCAGACAAGGGGATGCTTTTGTTTCCACTATAGAAAGTTTAGAAAATCTATTCATAGACATAGTCATGATCACACACTACATACAAATATCTTACCGTTTTTACTTAATTTTGTTAACAATTCATTCTCTTTCTTCCTTTTTACTTTTTAATTGTTTGAGACAGGATTTCTCTATTTAGCAGCCCAGGCTGTCCTGCAACTCACTCTGTAGACCAGACTGGCCTTGAAGTCAAAAAGATCTGTCTGCCTATGCCTGGGATTAAAGATGTGCACCAATACAGCCCAGATAAAAAATTATTTTTAATAGTACAAAGATGGAAATAACTAACAAACCTCAACGAATGAACAGATAAACCATGGTCTATCTAAATGGTGGGGTAATATTGGGCTTTAGGAAGTTTTTCTACCCTATATCTTAAGTTCAGTACACAAAGCCAGATAGTAAAATCTAAATGTCAGGAACAAAATTACTCATGATCCAGAAGTCCTAGATTCACATATTACCTTGCTCCCCTTCCCTATTTTTCTTACCTTTCACACAAATAATATCATACTACATACAATTTCATAAACTGATTTAAGTTGGATATTTATGTCTTTCAGCTCTCTTAACATTACTTTCCAAGATCTGGAATCTTTCATTCTATGCAGCAAACCACAATTTATTCACTAGGCTTCTACAGTTAACTAATAAAGCAAATCCCAATGGTGTGCTGTTTATGATAAATAATGGGCAAGCACTTTTATTAAACACTTGTTATATACCACCAAAGAGCTTAGCTATCACTAGGTTCTCATCAGCCAAAGAAGTAAAGTCTTTCACCACCCTCTGAAGATATTTTTATACATGTCCTCCAAAGTTCAGAATAAGTCCATCTGGCCTGAGCATGCTTTACCCTGAGGGAACAGGCAAGAAGGTCCAACAGTGGCATGAGCTGGACAACATTTCAGAATGTGGAAATTTCAGAATATAATAGAAACTAAAAACAGAGGAGCCACTTTCTTTGTCCTGAGCCACCACCCAGAGATCTTGCCATTGCAGATTCTCCCCTGAGCAAATCCTACTTCTTGGCCTCTACTAAGTGAGAGAGACTATGTTCTGCTGGGCATTCTTAAAGAGCAGAGCAGTATGACCTGAGAGAGTGGTGGAAATCTAGACTTTGATTTCTTTTTGCTTTGTCTGCCATATCCTGTTTGGCTGTCTAAGTGCCAGCTCAGAAAGGACTGTGTACTGTCATGAATTAAACCTTAAATGAGTCACTCCATTTTGCCCTGAGCCTCAATTTCCTAACCCTCCCCCCCTTCTACTGAGCTACTGAACCTACAACCTAAAACCTGCCAGGAAAAGGCAAGTACACTGCTACTCAGCTATATTCCTCGCCCGTGTTTCTTAATATTTACACTGAGGATAACCAGATGAACCTCATGGGGTCATGTTGGCTGACTGTGGCCTCTTTGGTGGCAGCTTGGAGACCAGCAGGCACTTAGTCCCCTTCCGGCCATCTCACTTCACCAGAACTTGCTTCAGACTGGGTTGCTTTCTTTTTTGTTACAACCAACATGGTTGTTTCAGTCATGTTTCTTCTCTCACAGTTTAGAAGGCTTCAGTCTCAGCTGGTTGGCCCATTGTTCTCTGACCATTCTCAGAGGTTTGAAGATACATAGCATGGTTACATAGGCCTGCTTTACTTTTGAAGTCTTGAGAGCATGTCCAGACTTTTGATATTGCAATTGTCATCTACAAAGTTCAAGCTCATAAACAATGTAAGTAAATTACAAGAGTGAATAAATAAACCATGAAAGTCTCATAATGTCCTAAGTTCATCATTTTGCATTGGGCTGCATTCATAGCTGTCTTCAGCCACATATAGTCTACAAAGGCACAGATTGGACATACCTAGTGGGGGGAGCTGCTGCCTTGCCTTTTTCAGCTCCTGCAGTTGTTGTTTGTGGCCCCCTACTCCTATTTTCAAAGAATCATTGCTGGGAAGGCCAGCTCTCTTTCTGCTTTTCTTTCCCATTTACAAGGAACTTTGTTATGAAGTGGGACCCACCAGGAAAACCACCCCATCAAAATATCTCTTGCTGAGTTACATTTGTAAAGTTCCTTTGGCCACACAAAACAATATACTCACAGGTTACAGGTATTAGGACACGGACGTCTTCACAGCCATTGCTGTGCCCATCATAAGGCAGCAACTGAGAATGCAGCAGGGCCTGAGGGAGTAAGCCTAGAAGGCTATACTCTCCTTTCCAGCCAGTCTGGGCTAAGGGAGGAGCCTATTCCACACTAATCATATCAAATTATAGAAAAGTAGAGGCTAGTAGCAGGAAGTGGGGGTAGAGAGCAAAGCACTGATTCTGTACACATTTTTGTTATCAGGAGGCCAGAGAATAATCCCCTGCCCTTGAACTACACTTTCCAGTCTCCTGGAACAAAGTCATCTTTATATTTCCAATGCATGCTTGTTTTTAATACGCTACTCAGAGAGGACACCATTAATCTCAATTTCAGTGCCAAACCAATCCTCAAGAAATTATAATGACTTCCTTCACCTTTTTCTAAAATGCTTGGCTCCCAGTATATTTCGAAGTCCACCGGAACTTGGACACAGTCTGTTTGTGGTTACTTATGTGGTGAATTCAACTGTGTGTGCTGTTCTAATTTTTTCTCCAAGTTTTGGTGGCATAACATTTATACTCCAGAGCCAAGGTTCTCACTCAGCAGCAAGCAGCAATCATCAGATTTCTGGGGACATTGTTTGTCCCCAAAAGGAAGCTGCAATGCTTCTTTAGAAAGATTCTTTGAATGTCTACCAACTTTCTATTACATTTATTTATTATGTGTTTGTGCACATATGTATGTGCATGCATGTGCCACAGAGAATGCATGGAGGTCAGAGGACAGTTTATAGGAGTTCTCCCCTTCCACCATGTAGGACTTGGCAGATCAAGCTTAGTTGTTCAGACTTGGTGGAACCTGCTGAGGCATCTTGCCATCCCTGTCTATCAGTTTTAAATAGCAGGTACCAAGGCACAAACCTGGCATGTTAGTTCTGAAAAGCCATTTGTAATACTCGTTTAAATGCATGTTTTAGACTCAAATGTTTATTTAGAATATGAATAAAAATAGAATTGGCACTTATTATCAAGTTCCAAGTCTAGAATTTAAGGTGAGAAGTAATATTACTCAGAATTCAGTCTAACCATTGCAACTGACATGTCAGCTACAGATCCTTAGATCTGCTCATTCCTAAATGAAAATTGTGAATCCTGCATAAAAAGATGAAGTTTTCTTGACAATAAGAATTTTTAAAAGTAAACACAGTTAATCTTTTCATTGTCACTAACACAAAACTGTCATGGTACATGAATAAACTAATGGACTAATCTGAAGAGCAAATGGCTCCTGGATCTTCCCTCAGGGTAAAGAATTGTGCACAGCTTTTCATAAGTGGCAATAACCCAGTAAAAACAAATGAGAACAGATAATTGGATGCAGCATTCTCTTCTGCACAAACATTTCACTAGCACATTTGCAAGAGACCCCCAGCCTAAATGGCTTCTGACAAAAGGCACATCATCAGATCTATTTCACTGCTTTGGAAGAAAGAAGCTGTGATACTAGTCTATATCATACCCCTCCCACAAGTACTTCCCATCAGGTATATATGTTTTCTGCACCCCTACCTGCAAAGCCATACACTGTCATGTTCTGTAGGACACAGATTTCCCCAGTGCAACAATCTAGTCACAGCCTACTCACCTAAGTTTGAAAGTAAATGTTACTAGTAGCCAAGCAGCAGTAACATAGACAACAATGCGGGCCCTAAGAGAGACACACATAGATCTAATCTACATGGGAAGTAGAAAAAGACAAGATCTCCTGAGTAAATTGGGAGCATGGGGACCTTGGGAGAGGGTTGAAGGAGAAGGGAGAGGCAGGGATGGGAGCAGAGAAAAATGTAGAACTCAATAAAAATCAATTAGTAAGTAAAAAATAAAAAGGTAAAGGTAATAATTTGTCATAAAAAAACCCTCATGTCACAAAATCCCATTGAGAAGTGTGTCAATGCTTTTTTCAAGTCATTAAAATGGTACTGCTCTAGCTGGGTGGTGGTGATGCATGCCTTTAATGCCAGCACTCAGGAGGGAAGCAGGCGGATTTCTGTGAGTTCAAGGCCAGCCTGGTCTACAAGAGATAGTTCTAGGACAGCTAGGGCTGTTACACAGAGAAACCCTGCCTCAAAAAACAAAACAAAGAAAATGGTACTGCTCCAACAACTGAGCTAATATTTAAAGGCTGTGAGTATCTGAGTACTTGTTACTCAAAATAATAGGAAAGAAACCAAGCCATAATATGTATTTCTTGAGTACATAGAAAAGACACACTTCCCAGTCTCTCTTGCCTGGGTTGGGCTACGTGGTTGGGCTTTAATCAAAGAAATGTGAGGGGAATTTATGTATTCTGGGCCTGTACCATAAGTTTCTGTCATAATCCCCATGCCATCTCTCTTCCCTTTTCTGTTGGCCAAAAGCAAAGGAGTAGGTAGATAGCAGCAAATGTCCAAAAGATTGGTGAGTCACACCATGCAAGAAGCCTGGATGAGGATGACAGGTTTAGAAACCCTTTCACCATTCATACTGAGTTAACATGAGCAAGAAACATCTATTTCATTAAGCAACTTTAGTCAGAAGACTAAGAAAGATCAGTGTCTATATTTCTATCATGGCCAATGCTTCTCACTTGTTAATACAGGCATTACCTTCCCTATTAGTCCATGAATTTCTTGAATGAAGGGATGTTATTCCTTGGGACTCACCTTTCTTAGCTGGGAGTTTCAAGAAAACAAACCTCGGGGGTGGGGAGCGGCAAATGATAAGAAAAGTGGAACTCCAGAGACCAGGATGAGTTCTTCTTTGGACATCTCTGTTTTTAGGTTGATGTGTTCCATAGTGGGAAAAATGGCTACCAGAGCCAGGTAAAATATCAGTGAAGACTTCCTGTATCCTTTTTTTCTGATTCGCTACTGACTAAGCCAACTTCAGACACATTATTACATGGCTTCCTAAATGCAGGCCTGTCCATCAGAAAGGAAGTACCAAGAGAAGACAATCTAGAGGCAAGATCTTGGCAAGATGTTCTATCCTCCAGCAAAGAATAAATTGTCCTAAGACAAATCAGTAGAGAAGGAATTTAGGAAAAAGTCCAAACTTCCCAGACCCAGCTCCCACAGCCATCTTAGTCAATTGGTTCTCAAATGTGTTCAGGCACGAGTATGATGGAAGTAAGAAGATCAGGGATATGCCATCAACTAACAAGTGGCTGAATGTAAGGTCCCTCAATACATATTTTATTGAATCATAGGCATAGACAATGGTAACTCTTTAAAAAAATGAAAGGTGAAAAACTATATAGTAATGCTGTTGAGCCTGGATAAATTACTCAATTCTACCTCAGTTTCTTCCGGGTTTTTTTTGGGGGGGGGTGCGCTTGATGAAGCAGAAAGACAGAAGCCCATATCAAGGCTTTTGGAACTTTGTCTATACTCCATAAAGATTTATTTTCCTTCTGTGTTATTTTTTCCTGTAAATACTAGAAGAATGTCATTATTATTCTGATTTAGCAGCATAATATTGTATGAGTGGAACACAGTTTAAAAGCAAGTTGACCTCAGACCAACCTGCCAGTGTACCACCCAAAGGAAACCACACCCAGAGAAGGTCCAACCAATCCAGTCACAGTCACCCAGCAGGAGCAAGGAAAAGAATTTCTCAGTAAGTCCATCAAGCTCACATTCCGCAGATGACATAAAAATGTCCTGTTCTCCTTCATGCATAAGCTGTAATGATATAAAAACTAAGGTGAAATAAAGGCAAAATTTAGCCTAGTTGGTAAAATTATTTCCCTCGGGCAGTACTGTAACACAAACACAGTGAAAGCCACACACTTAATTTTTAAAAAGTAGGTTCAACTAATTGAAAAGACATATTTTACTTAACTCACTATACTGAAACATTTTATTCTTTAAGTACTGAAAAATACCATCATTTTAAAATGTAGTGACCATACAAACTATAAATTGGATGCTTTACATTCCTTTTTGTATGAACTCTTTAAAAGCAAGCATGTCCTTTACACATTGAGCGCTTTCCATCTTAAGCTCACCAAAAGCAACTGTTCAGGCTCTGATGGCTTATACATACTATTCTGGAGACCTCAGCTTTAGGGTGTCACCTAACTTCTACAATTATTTTTTTTCTATGACTGATGGCAGCAGAAAATCATCTGACTGGTGTTGGGGCCCCTGCAAACCTGCCTGACTAGAAAAGAAGACATCCTCTGCAAGTCCCTAGTAGGAATTAAAAAAAAACCAGGTTTCAGAAATCATAAAACGACATGAAGGGAACTCTTGGTTCCCTTTTGGCCCCTTGTCCACCTGCTTCGCTAGCAACACTACCTCCCAACTCAGATCATTCTTTCTCTCTGCCTCAGTTCCCACTCACTCAAGTACTGTTCATATGCGAATGCCCCTTCCAAGCTGTGATCCAGATTCCTCCTGTCAAGACTCGGCACCTGAGTAAAGTGTCTTTTTTTGGCTGGCCTAAGTATTTGCTCTATTCTATGATGTGCCTATTTACATGTCACATCTTCCCTAGTATTGGTGCCTTCAGGGCTACACTGGCATCTCCTCCAACAATGACTCAACCCCAGTGGAACTCTAGGGCATGCCTAGCAGGTGCTCTGCTGCATATACAGGATGAGTCAGACTTGGCATGATCAACACTGAGTACAGCCTGCCACCCAAAAAGTGTTATCTACTGCAGGTTTGGTGTCGTGTTTATTTGGTGTTGGTCTCAAGGGAATAAATATACTCATGAGTTGAGTCTTGAGGGACTGGACCAGAAGGAGAATGGCCTGCAACATGACAGGCTAGTCTCCAAATTATTTGTGAACCTTCATCCTGCAGCTCCTCTCAAGCCCCAGGCATACCTATAAATGTGCAGAGGAGCCCATGGTACTTTCTGGAGGTCACATGTGAGTACCCTTTCCTGAGCCTCAGAGCAAGGAAGATGAGCCCCAGAGAGATCCCCTGGCATTGCACTTCATTCATCAGGAAAGGTGAGGAAATGATGACACCCAGGAATGTCAGGCTACCGAAACATACCTTTTCCTAAAAGGAACCAGAGGCAAGAAAAGCAACATAGAGATAGTGGGAAGCATGTGTGTGTTCTAAAACGCAGCAACTGTGACACAATGGTCACAGTTATAAAAACGAAACTCAGCAAACCATGCAAAAACAGGTGTAATGGAATCTACACCCTCCCTAAAAGCCGTTTTACAATACACATACAAACATTGAGATTCCTACTGAGTGATTTGCAGTGGTCAGAATGAATTTCAGTATTCAAACTCCTATGAAACACTCAAGGGAAAAAGAAACATCAGAGAAAGCTAGATTTATCATCATCTCTTTTGCTTTAAAGCTGTTATACGCTCTGGCTATTTGATCTGTAAATTCTCTGATTAATCAAGTTTCAGAATATCTTCAAAATATCTGTAAACATTAGCTCAGTACCTGACTTCTGATCCAGTGTCTTCATTCAGCATGTTAACTCTTTAGGGTTCTCACACCAGAGTCACAACCAAAAAGGAACAATTAACTACAGTAAAGAGGTCCCCATGTGAGATATTCTAGTCTCCAGGGGAACCTGCACTCACACGTGCACCCCTGTGCATGTACACACACACACACACACACAAACACACACAAAACCCTTAAAAATATTGGCGCATATAACATTTCATAAGGGTTTTATGGTGTATAGTATGTTGCAAGTTTGTATATCATTTGTGTATGTGATGTAAAATCATCCTCTTTCAGTAACAACAATAACTGGAAAGCAATACTTCAAGGATGTATTTAATACAGTCATTCTTGATACCCACACGCGGTTGGTTTCAAGATCCCCGTGGGTACCAAAATACCTGTGTCTTCAAGTCCCTCACAACAAAATGACACATATAGCATTTATATACAACCTGTCCACACTCCCCCCCATTTACTTTAAATCGCCTCTAGGTGGCTTATAATATCTAATGCAATGTAAAAGAAATGTAAGTAGTTGTTATCCTATATAGTTTACTGTATACATTCACTTCAAATGCAATTTGTAAAAAGATGTTTAATCCAAAGTTGACCGAATCAATAGATTCAGAACCCTCAGATATATACATAGATGTGCCCAGTCATTATATTGGCATGAAATCACCTACAACTATGGCCCCGCCCGGTTTACAACCATCTCTACAGCCCGACTACTGAGGCCAGCACTGTGCTCAGCCAAACAAGAGAATTTTTCTTTCATTATCACACCAATTTTGAGAGGTGGTAGAGCTTTGTCTGGTCCACAGGAAGCTCTGGGCTCCATACCCATTTCACTTGGGTAGAAATTGAGCTCAGGGACACAAAACTCAGAAGAGATACAGACTAGACCAGCCAAAGCCTGCATACTGAAAACTGAAAGGTTCAAAGACAACTTAAGAATAATGAGAATGTGCCCCCACATTGCTTTTCAATGGCTGTTTTATCATCCTTATTCTCTTGAGGAGTTCCTTACATAATATACAAGAGGATTTCTAATGATGATTATTTTGGTGAAAGCATGAGGCAAGTTACTGACCAGCCTCTTTTATTTTTCTTCCTTCCAAATGCTACAACGAATTTTGACCCAATCTCTTAAAAATATAATACAATATTATAATAATTTGTCTTTTAGTTTACTCCTAAAGAAGATAAGACACAGGAAGAGGTGTTTAAAATTTAAAAGGGGAGGTTTTAAGGAAGGATTATGGAAAAAAGAAACAAATAGTAACAATCAACGGAAGAAGTGAATTCAGCCGAAATGGGAAAGGAAAACCACAGTGGCCAAAGGAGAGGGAAGAGGCTGAACAATAACATTCTTTAGAAATGGCATCACAGGGGAGGCGACCCAGGATGGTTCTTGGCTATCCCCAGACATCCCAAGGCAGCAGTGTCACAGTCCCTTGAGTACTAGCATCTCATTGTAAACTTTTCAAACACTATAAAGATGAAGTTCTTCCATTTGTCTTAGTTGGAGCCTGCACCACACTTCTAGGAGGAAAAGTTAAACAGATTTTATCACTCATCCTGTTCTGCACTAATCACCTTTTTCTGCAAAAGAACATTGTCAGAAGTCACGTATATTGTGTGTTTTAGGCACGAACATATAACTGTTTATAAATGCAACTTTGAGCCAGGCAGTGGTGGCACATACCTTTAATCCCAGCACTTTGAGGCAGAGGCAGGCGGATCTCTGTGAATTCAAGGCCAGCCTGGTGTACAGAGCTAGGTCCAGGGCAGCCAGGGCTGTTACACAGAGAAACCCTGTCTCGAATCAAAGGAAACAAAAATAAATAAATAAATAAATCTTTGCCTATATCATCAGCTGCATTTATGAACTTTAAAGGCACGGGTGGGGAATGTCAACTTTTTATGACATAAGAACTGCATGCCAAGAATGGATGCAGAGCATAGTAAGCTCTCAGAGATGGTGTTTCTTTTTAGGAGCTGGATCGCTTTGAGAATTAGAGTCAAGAATTAATCTTCCTAGAAAAAAAAATGTGCCTACTCAGGATACTTACAATGCTGCTAGTCTTCAAACTCTAGTTTAAGAAGTCTATTCTCGAAGCTCATTGCCTAGGGCATCGCCATGGGGGTAAACAAGCCCCAACTCTAGGTGGAAGGGCTGGTTTTAACGTAGGCGGGAACAAATGTACCGCCTCCAAAAAGCAGAGGAAGAGGACACAACAACTTAAGTCTTGACAAGCCAGTCCCACTGTAGACTTGGGATCTATCCTAGAAGGGAAGCTGCTGAAGAAAGTCAGGGGTGCCTGGATAAAGAACACAAGCTGAGGTGTGCAGGTGGTATGAAGCCACTGGGTACTGGGAACCAGGATGTGTCCTCAGCCGACTGACTTCTCAAAAGAACTCTACTCCCAACCCGGCTGCAGAGAAATTGGACAGAAGAGGTGTGGGCAGGAGGGAGCCATCTAACTAGCAAGGATGACAGAAAATCAAAAGGCTTGAGTTGGATATGGGATAGGATATGCTGCGGCTAGGGTGTTTGATGCCACTATGAAGTCAATTACTAGGTCTCTGACACAGGATGGGGTGAGTAACATCTCCACTGTATTCTATGGCAAAATTACTGGGAGGGGACACTTATGCTTCCTCTGTGAACATTTCTCATCAATTCACCCACGCTGGTGGCTTTACTCCCAAGTGTTTCAGAAAGACATAGAGGGCAAGCTTTTTCTGCTCTAGTCTCCCAAGGAGCAGGAATACTGCTGCCTGTTTCGCAGCACCCCCAACACAGGTGTGCAAAACAACGAATAAATGAAGCAGCCTAGGTGTTACAAGGCTAGAATTAGACATCCTCTAGAACAAAGGATTCCATTCTCCAAATAAAAAGCGCTGATGCAGAGACTGTCATTTTGTTTAAAATCAAGTCATACGAATTGTATTTTGTTGGGGGGAGGGGTGTTCTCTTTTAAATCCTCAGAGCAGGACAATGGGCAACAATATTTGACTCAAAACATCTGGAGGCCAGACCTATGAATAGCTCTATGAGGTGGCCTGATAGCAAATTCCCCTTTAGAACTGCAAAGAAGCTGAAATGCTACACCTCAAAAGAATGTAGTAAATACTCTATATCACACCAACTACTTCCAACTCAGCAGCAGTATGGAAGCAAGCCAGTACACACTCCCATATACCCCAGGCACTCTGGCAGAACTTCTGGACCCTATGGCATCCAGAGGACATTAGAATCCATACTGAACCTCTCTAAAAGCTACAGTGAAATATGTGAAGAATTCCAGGCAACCTAACAAACCTTCAGCCTGGCATGCAGGTATTAGGCCACAGCCAACCAAGCCTGGCTGTGCACATAGGATTCAAGCTATTTCCCTAAGGGGGTACAGTTCTGGGGCTTGTCCAAAAAGAGCTCAGCATTATCATCAAAGGGAACTGTCAGGTAAACTGAACCTGCTAATGAGCTCAACTGGCTGGCCACCTGTATCACTGGAACAATGCTTATCAGAACAGCATGCTGAGTTCCTTTGTTGGCACAAACCTTGTGTGCTCAAGGTCTGCCTCATGGTGGGAGAGGGAACATGAAAGAAGTAAACAGTTATCTTGAGATCCAGAAAGCAAAGAAGGTCAAAGGTCCATGCTTTTCTGGCTTTGAGAGATGACCCAACATTTCCATCACAGAGAATGAGAATACAAGGAGGGAGGCCTTTTTTTCCCCTGTATCTTCTGAAGCAACAGCCCAGTGCTCTAATTCCAAAAAATTACTCAATCTCAAAATACTCTATCCTTGCAAGCATCCATATTTATTACCTTTTTAAAGGAGAGGCTGCCTTGCCATCTGCCCATGCAGTCTTGATCCCAGGGTTCTCCACTCTGCTCTGAGTCTTTACAGAAACAGGAGTGTCTTCAGATGTCCCCACTATCATGAAGCAGTCTTACCCCTCAGGACCTAATGTGGACCCCAGAGTCTTCTATGCCCAAATAGATGAAGACTGTAAGAACAGAAGGAAAATGGGTGGAGGGATTGATGGATAGACCTAAAGATGGAAAGGGGCAAAAAGAGAATGTGGAAATAGAAATGATGTGAAAAGAATGCCAAAGTCATGCTGGACAAGCATTACCTACAGACATTTCCCCACAATGTTAATCAGCCATCTTAGCAAAAGCCATGAATAGACATGGCATCAAATTTGTGAACACATTGCCAGTTTGAACTCCATGGGATACAGAAATCAGGAAAAAAAATGAATGGTGTCAGATTTCTTGGAACCTAAACAATGAAACTGTAGCGATGCTCCAAAATGAATATAAACTTATCTTTGAGAAAAGCAAAGAACTACCCGGAAGGCAACTCAGAGCCTACCAAAGCTGCCAGCCCCTCCTGGCTGTTTCCTTCTAGGTTTCAGAGTCAGGGACTTTGCAGAGTCATGTGGGTAATGCAAAGTGAAGCATCAAGCCAAAACCTAGACATCAGCCTTAAGATTTTTATGGAATTAGCTGTGTCAGGTTTGAGACTTGCCTGGGACCTGCCACTCCTTCCTTTCCTGCTTTTTTCTCTACCATATGCCTGCTCCACCAGTGTATTTAGAAAGCATATAGCTTGTCTGGTTCTACAGGTTCAGAGTTGGAATGGAATTTTGCCTCAGAATGAATCACACAAGTCTCAGTCAAACCTGATTTAGATGCTATATAGAAGAATCTTTGGGCATCATATGTTCGAGTTAATGTTGGAATGAATTTATACTTTGGGGCTGCTAAAATGGGAAAAAAAATTGTAAGAAGGACATGAATTTTGAGGGGCCAAGACGAGAATACTATGAACTAGGTTATGCACCACATAAAGTTCATATTAAAGTTGTAATCTGGAATATGACAGTATTTGGAAATAGTGTCTCTGAAAAGGTAATAAAAATTAAATATTTTCATAAGTAAGGGCACAGCACCCAATCTTGTAGGGCAGATGTCCCTATAAAATTATGACAAGACTGCAGTACCAATAAGATCGAGCTCAAAGCCAGCCTTGGGCTACAGAGTGAGATAGTGTCTCAAAAAAAGATGAAGAGAAATCAAAGCTTGCTTTCTTTGTTTTGTTAGGACACAGTAAGAAGGTGACTGTCCACAAGGAAATAAAAAGTGTCCATATAATAAACAAACTGTGCCAGAATATGATCTAGGCATTCTGGCTTCCAGGATTATGAGAAAAGAAACACTTTTGGAGACCCTAATCCAGAGGCATTCTGTAATAGAAGACAAGGTCAATGGAAGACCCCAAGTCTTCAGAGAAGACTGGGCAAAATAGGGGGTAAATAGAGGCAGTGAGCAACAGGTCAAGGTCTAAAATTAAGACATTGATTGGTACCTTTCACTTCACTGATCACACCAGTACAGTCATTTCACTCAGGAGCCACTATTGTGGACACTTGACAATGTCTGGAGACTTATTTTCAGTTACCATAAGAACAGATCGGGCAGTGTTTCCGGTATCTTATGAGTGGAGATAATGAATGATGCTAAATATCCAAATGTTCTCCATCACAGAGAATGTTGTGGCTGTAAATGCCTATAGTACCATCTATAAAAATAGCTAAACAATATATAAGTTTAAAAATATGTAGTTGGGTAGTGATGGTGTATACCTTTAATCCCAGCACTCCAGAGGCAGAGGCAGAAGAATCTCTGAATTTGAGACCAGCCTTGTCTACGGAACAAGTGCCAGCACTGCCAGGGCTACATAGAGAAATTCTGTCTCAAAAAATATATAGGTGTGTGTGTGTGTGTGTGTGTGTGTGTGTGTGTGTGTGTGTGTGTGTGTGTGTAAAAAGGCTGCACCAAAATTCTTTTTAAAACAGCCAGGAAAAAAATAAAGAACCTAAATGTCTAATGCTAAGGATATGATCCAACAAATTGTTGCATGCATATCATTCATTCATTATCTGGGGTTGGTGGTACACAAATTTAATTCCAGCACTTCAAAGGCTGGGGGCTAGATGATCTCAAGACCCTGTCTTAAAAAAAAGTTGCCAGGTAGTGGTGACACACGCCTTTAATCCCAGCACTTGGGAGGCAGAGGCATAAGGATCTTTGTGAGTTCAAGGCAAGCCTTGTCTACAAAGTGAGTTCTAGGACACTAGCTGTTAAACAGAGAAACCTTGTCTTGAAATCACCCCCCCACAAAAAATGTTTTTCATTGAATACTAGCTCCATGGGGGGGGTTGCTATGGGTGGAAAATAATCAAAACATGATTTGGATCATTGTAAAACCTACCTGGGATTATCTTTCCTTTCTTCTCCTCTTTTGAGACAGAGTCTCAAGTAACCCAGGCTGGTCTCAGGCACACTATCAAATTGATAATGTTCTGATCTTAAATTTTGATCTTCCTGTCTCCATTCCTCTAGTACTGGGATTACCACTATACCTGGTTTTATGCTGTACTGGCATGCGAGGCAAGTATTCTACATACTGAGATACATCCCCAGTGCAATAACTTTTAAAGGATGTTTAACAAGACACTGTAATAATGGAGGAGTACTTTTACGAGATTGTTAGGGAGAAGTTACTTGATATATGATCACATTTTGGTTCCTTTGTTTCCAGGGGTGGGAATTGAGGTAAGACCCCCCCTAATTTAGCTGTAGCTGTTGGTGGTGCTGTACACGGAAAAAATAAAAGAAACAAATTGTAAAAGGAGTTCACACAGAATCCGCCATGGCCTCCCCTTCTTGCAATCCCTGAGGGCAAGTGGGCTATAGATGAATTTTGAGTTCTGTTTTCGCTCTACCTATGAGCACAGTTAGCTAGATGGTAAAAGCCAGAATCACATGACTCCAGAGGTGCCTAGGACACTTCCAACTATAGACTTGTTCTGTCTGGCTCTGCCATTGTTACAGTGGGCTGCCGGCAGTTAAAATCAGAAGATTTCATTTCAAAATCTGAAATAAAATCCTAAAAAATGAAGAGCTGGTACACATTGGTACTAGTCCCCAAAGAAAAAAAAAGTGGCACATGATGACTAGGGTCACCCATTCACTCTTACCACAGGCCCCACCACTCTGTAACATATTACATCTGGCCAACTGTTGTGAGCCAACCCGGGTGGGTACCTTAATGTGCAATGACCCCTGCAAGCTGAGCATAGAGAAGGGAAAGCCTTCCTGGGGAACAGCCTGGGCAGCCAAATAGCACGTACCAAGAACACTTGCCAGGTGAGGCGTGCAGTAAGTTTAGGATAAATGATGCTCATAAGCCTCAGGCATGTCACCTTGGCTAAGGATGAGAGCACTAGAGGACCCCACCCTAGCAAAAGCTCCATGAAGTCTGCAAAGTGCTATGCATTTGCTTAAATATTCATTGAAGAAAAGCTATATGAGATCTTCAGTGCCAGGAGGTAACCTCAAGCAATTCTGCTCTACCGGGGAACAAACAAATAACAAATCCCCACTGCCCAACACACTCACCACACTCACCCTGTGGGAGGGACTCAGACAGAGCATGAAGGAAGTTGGGAGCAGGAAACTAGCTGCTCCATAAAAATATAAATATTTTTGTGGTCAGTAGAACACCAAACTTGTATCCTGATCCTCATTTCCCACCTCTGCTTCAAAGAAATAATACAATGACATTTATAGCTGTTCCACAGTTGTTCTTCCTTTACAAGTGCCAACATTTACAGTTTCCAAGGTCAAGTGTTCCATATCCAAACACTTACACAAGCATGTTCATGACAGCAGTATTCAGCATGTGGAAATACCCCCAGTGCCCATCAATAGATGAAAAGATAAATAAAGCATGACCTATCCATATAATGGAATATTACTCAGCTATAAAAGCAAATGATGTATTGACACAGGTTACATTAGATGAATCTTGAAATCATTATTCTAAGTAAAAGTGGTAAAGTAAAAGGACACATACTCTGTTCTATTCACATGAGAAGGGCAGAATACAGCAATTCACAAATACATGAAGTAGATTAGTAGTTGTCTAGGGCTGGAGGTGAGGAGGAATGAAGAGTAACTACTTAATAGGAACAAGGTTTTCTTTGAGGCTGACGAAAATGTCTTGGAACAAGATAAAGGTGATAGTTGCACAACACTGTACACATACTGAATGTTATTGAATTATACAGTTTAAAATGTTAGTGATTAATGTTGTTTAGCTTTTATTTTAATTTTTAGCATGAATATTTTTATGTATGGGAGGAGGGGTAATGAATATCAGGGGTGTCCTAGGACCTACTGGTTAGAATCTTCTAGAAAGACACTGTGTGTGCATGCATGTGTGTATGTGTAAGTATATAATTATTATAAAGCCCCCCCCCCCGGTTAATCATACTTGCAGCTAGGATTTAAAAGTGGCAGGTAAGGATGCTGGATGTTCATATAAACAGACAGAAAAATAGAATGCATTAAAAATGAACTAGAGAGCCCTTGTCGAGAATTAGCTTACTTGTTGTGCTAAACAAGTGCAAACATTAATGGACCCTTTGCAGAATTAACCAGCCCCTAGTTGCATCCACGACCAGCTCAAAAGAAAAAGAAAAGATGGATGCAATTAGGAGCTTCCCCAAACACCAGTGGTTAGATATGTCACTGGATAGAACGCCCACAGGACTTTGGGATTGTGATTCCTGCAGAGAATATGAGGAGCAAGGAACACCATAAAAATAGACTTCAAGTCTATGATGTTACAATTGTCTTCACTATGGATACTTTTCGCAGGTATTTCAGAAATTGGGTGTTAAATCGGAGGTCTATGAATGTGATAGCATTTAATTAAACAATTTCACTGGAATAGTTACTGTGAAGGAATCACTAAATTTATTCATTTGTCCTTTTATTGACCATGATACAAATGACACCTTTCTCTAGCATCTTCTTTTATGATTCTGATTTGGCCCTTCATTTCAGTAAATATAAAACCTATTTACTAAAAGAATCATGGTCTAATAACAGGTATGTCCAACCCGCAGCCCACAGGTCACATGCAACTAAGGACAGTTATGAATGTGGCCTAACACGAAATGAAAATTTACTAAAACCATTAATATTTATTTTTGGTAACCTGAGCGCATGCTTTTCAAGCATGAACTTTGCAGATGATGACAACATGTCACAGAATCAAATGTTATACTTCTATTTCACCTGTATTTCATCTGTATTTTTAAAGCAAGTGGTGTGAGAGGAATAAAGAACTTAGGAACATTAGTTTCATTTAAAAAACCGACACTAATCAATAGAAGAATTTAATTTTAATGTAGATCCACAATTTTGTACAGAAAACATGCATGCACACAAACACACATTCATTCTCTCTCTCTGTATATATATATATATATATGCATGCATTATATATATATATATTATTCTTTCTTACAAACTTTTGAAAACATTGCTAGGAAACAACTTCAACAAAACCAATTTCAGTAACTCATACGCTTGAGGTGCCATTATGTCATGGGCTTGCTTCATGGAAAATTTCCTGATTCCCATTTATTTTAGTAGTTTGGATTATGATGAGGTCCCTTCATTATCTTCATTAATTTGAGAAGGAAGGGAAAAGCAACTCAACACCAGTGAGTCCTAAAAAGACCACAGAAAATACATAAAAGGCACAGAGGCACATTCATTGCCTCTGTAAAGTGATCAGTGAAGATCCCACCATTCACAGAAGACCTGAAGATCCAAGATACAGGCTTGCCAAGGATTCTTCTCCAAACTGATCTCATGGGACATGAAGGTAGAGGAAAAAAACAGCTTAACTCCTACATCCCACCACCTGCTTGAGGTTAATCTACAATGGCTTTAGAACTCGAAAATGAGACAGAAAGGAACACTTGTCCCTGAAATGCTGAAATGAAACCCTTGTTGTTATTTTCACTGGTACACAAAAGGGATGAGGTCCCCTGCAAACAGTGAGAGAGAGGTCAGTAACCATTCCTAAATAGATGAGAAGAAAGAACTATGTATCGCTAAGTGACAAGAGAAAAGGAGTGTATCTGAAGGAAATGGAGACTTTGTATTCCATCAAATATTGACTGAGCTGGCACAAGCTTATGAACTGGGACACTGACAATGACTCAGGAAAAAAAATCAGTCACCAGTTTATGAAAAACATTATAGCCATCTACATTTTAAAGGGCAACTGGGTGATAAATAGAAAAACAAAAATAATTCCATTAACAACTCTGGAAGCAAAAAGATAAATAAAAACAACTCTGAGAGCATAAGAAGTACATGTGTTCATATTTTAAAATTCAAGGTATGACATATTTCTAAAACTCCAAGGTAGAGATGAGCATTGGAGGTTGTTCAAACAAGAACTGTTGGTTGAGGCCACCGCAGTGGCACTTGAATTCGAAAGCTACTCTGTCATTCTCTTGTAACTGCATATGAATGCAAGAAGCTATTCTTGGTAATCCTTGACATTTTTGTCAATATGCCATGTACATGGTGACATTTTGGAGGTTTATGATATGGGCTGTGGAGGAGGGAAGATTGGTTTCTGGTGTCTTGGCTTTTAATACTGAGATTAACAAGATGGCAATCTTAGGTTAACCTGGATCAGGTCAATCACAGAATGATTTATCTCAAATGCCTTTTGAATAAGTATATGTATAGCAAATAAAACAAGACCATAGTGCTGAAGAAACATCAGTGTCAATATAACACACTTTTTGAGGTGATCACCATAAACTCAAGCCCTGTCATTTCAAGTTCTTTTTTTAAACATTTATTTATTTATTTATTATGTATACAACATTCCTTCCATGTACACCTGCACACCAGAAGGGGGCACCAGATGTCATTACAGATGGCTGTGAGCCACCATGTGGTTGCTGGGAATTGAACTCAGACCTCTGGAAGAGCAGTCAGTGCTCCTATCCGCTGAGCCATCTCGCCAGCCCCCATTTCAAGTTCTTAATCACTCTATGAATTAGCAAATAATCACCACTTTTAAATAATAATAATATAACTTTCTAAGCACAATTATTTAAAACACATGGGCTTTCATAAAGTGTATGGCTCTCTTCAATCAATGCAATCTTTAATGTATCTTTAATGTATTACATCTTACAAATGTAGTAAAATTGTAAGAATAGAATGTATACACTCCCGGCATTTTCTGTCACACAAAATTCCTTGTAACACCAGCAGCAGAGTTGTATACAATACAGAAAAGTAAGCTCCTCTCTGTTGATCCAACTGTTACAACTGAATGTCCATAGGAACAGGTAGGACCACTTGGTCTCAACTTTGTAAACACAAGAGATGGCTTATTGGTTGTCATAAGAGGCCATCTTGGGCTTGGTAGGATGCTGAGCAATGTTACTGGCTTCCAACCCACTACATGACCTTAGGCCACACTACCCCCACCCACCACCATGTTGTGACAGCCAAAAATGTCTTCAGTCATTGCCAAATGTCCCCTGGTAGGCAAAAATTATCCCTGGCTGAGAACCACCACTTTAAATGGAATTTGTGAACCTAAGGGTGAAGATATTTTACAGCTTTAGGCACATATTGCTAGGAAAATACCTAAGCATACAGTTAAGTTAACTCTTCATTGCTTTCCACTGCTTCTCTCTAACCCTGTTGAACCTAAATTCCCCTTCTCCTACCAAGCACATTAAGCACCACATGAACAGGGATTTTCTTTTCTTTTTCTTTTTTTTGGTTTTTCGAGACAGGGTTTCTCTGTAGCTTTGGACCCTGTCCTGGAGCTAGCTCTTGTAGATCAGGCTGGCCTCGAACTCACAAAGATCTGCCTGCCTCTGCCTCCCAAGTGCTGGGATTAAAGGCGTGCACCACCACCACCTAGCTGAACAAGGATTTTCTAAGACATGCATATGGACAAGGTGCCTCTACCTCCTCTCTTTACACTCTTTGATAGATAGTTTCCTTCAAAGATCCAACAGCACAGACTTTATTGGAAAATTTTATTTCACCCCAAAAGTAAGATCTACTGTGTGTACAACTAAGTATATGCCTGAAGTACTGATGTGATGCAAGCAGATATGACCAAAGATCTTAACCTTGCAGCAAATTCTATTCTTAAAATAATGTCTAGGGCGATAGCTCAGTTGGTAAAGGCTTACTTTGCAAACAAGAAAACCTGACATCAATCCCTAGAATCCACATAAAAAAGGAAGATATAGTGGCTTGTACATGTAATCAGACAGATTTCTGGAGCTTACAAGTCAGTCAGTCTAAACCATTTGGTGAACATTAGACCAGTGAAAGTCTCTATTATACACACACACACACTATATATATATATATATGTAGATATATAATATATAAAATATGTAGATAGATATATAAGATATAAAATATGTAGATAGATATAAATAATGGTTGGCAGCACCTGAGAAAGAGCTCCCCAAGATTGTTCTTTGACTTTCCACATACATATGTGCACCTACACATCCATAAGAACATCCCACACATATAAACAAAAGAAAAACAATAAAAAGCAATAAAATGTAGCACCTATTATACAGTAGACACTGACCTAAGTGCATAAACCATCTTGCTGAATCTTCAAAAGCACCTAGCAAACAAATATCTCCACTACATTTTAGAGAAGAGGAAACAGTATCAGAAAGTTCACAGCAAATAGCAGAGCCAGAATTACATATAGACTGTCCCTTATCTGCAATCAATCAGTCCACACAGTTAGTGATACAATGTAAGGTTAGTTAGTGTCCACCCCACTTCTGGTCACCCGTTTAAATGTTAATTAAAATACAAAAAGTGTGTAATACAATTTTCAGAGGTTCATTCAAAAACAGAATGCTGATATTTAAAGACCTAAACATCACATTTGTTCTCTTTTATCCCAATCCTGTCATATAACCAGATAATACTTCAACTTTCCTAAAACAATCAGAAATATAAGTGAGTCATCCTACAAGACCAATGACTCTGAGTGAAAAAGTTAGCTGCCTCTGTCATTATTACCAGGCTGTTGCATAGTATTGTTCTCCTCTTACAGTTGGCAAAGCTCCTAAGCAATAGTAACATGCGATTTCTTGGCACCTTGCCCTAACAATTGTAAGGACATTTTGAGAAGCCCCCAAATCCTTTTGCATAGTAAGAGGTTGCCAAGTCTAAAGTACATAGTTTAGATGATCTCTCCAACTACAAAGTCAAGGTAGCTATCTGAATTTTAAAGTGATTTTCCCTTTAAAATTGTCTGTACAAACTTTATTAGCTATACTCATTATACAATAAATTCTTCCTATTTCATGTGTACAATTCCAGGATTTTAGTAAATTTAGTGAATTGTATGACACATATTTCAATTTTAGGACATTATTCAGTAAGATATTTCTTGCCTTTCTTCTTTTTCAATACCATCTCTTCTCACTTCTAGACACAGACATCACTAATCTGTTTTCCACCTTTACAAATTTATAGTTTCTGGACACAGTAGTAATCAGATCATACACTCTGGTGTCTTGCTTCATTGTTTCACTAAGCATCATGTTTCTAAAGTTTGCCCAATAATTTCCCTTTTCATGTAAAAACCATCCTGTACTTGGGACTATACGCCACTATTTCAAGCTGTATTGGGAAAGCCTGGAGAGTTTTCTGTGACTCACAGTGGAATGAATCTTTTGTGATATACCTAGGCTTCTGATGGCTAAATACAGAAGCATATACTCGTTCAGCAACAGGGTAGGTGGCAGAGATTTCTAGGGAAATTTTACTATTTCAAACCAAATCTCCATTATTTTAGGAGCTACATTTTGACTTGCAGATGTCTCTGACCTTCCTAAAAGTATATGCAAGCTTCCAGATACTGACACCTTTATCAGAACACAAGGTCACTCCCTCCCATCTGATTTCCCAAGTTCCATGATTCCAAAAATACATGAAGCCTCAAAGCAAGACTGTTTGGTTCTAAAAAGTCATTGGCATAGAAAAGAAACATTGGTAGAAATACTGATGAAATCCAAATGTCTAGAGTTTGCCTATCAGTAATCTGAATTAAGATTAACTTCTCAGTTTCAGCAAAGCTACTATGATAATATTAGAAGTTAAAAAATTTTACAACTTCAATAACTAAAATATTCCAAAATAGAAGTATGTTAAAACAAATAAGCTGAAAGGCATTATTTTAACCCTACATTTAAAAACATCATCTTTCTTCTAAGGCAAACATGAAGCGAAAAAGAAAAAGAAAGAAAAGAGGAAGGAAGGAAGGAAGGAAGGGTACACAGGAGCATTACAATTACAGTACGTTATTGTGAATATCACAGGAAATTAAAACAGTTAAAAATAAGGGAAATAAGTGAGAGTGTATGTGCTTATTGACAGTCTATAATCCCAGTAGGAATGCCATGAGGACACTGGACGGTAGTGCTTTCATTCCAGCACTCAGGAGGCAGAGACCAGCCTGGTATACAGAGCTAGTTCCAAGACAGCCAGGCCTACACAAAGAAAACTTGTCTTGAAAATCAAAATATAAAAATTAAAATTAAAAAAACGGAATGCCATGAAGAAAACTACAAGTGACACTGGGTAGAAAAAAAATAAATGAATATACCTTTATGGGCTGGAAGAAACAGAAACTCAAGAAAGAAATTGAAGAAGACACCAGAAAGTAGAAAGATCTCCCATGCTCCTGGGTAGGCAGAATTAACATAGTAAAAATGGCAATCTTACCAAAAGAATCTACAGGTTCAATGCAATACCCAGCAAAATCCTTCACAGACCTCAAAGAATAATACTCAATTTCATATAGAAAAGCAAAAAACCCAGGATAGTCAAAACAATGCTGTACAATAAAAGAACTTCTGGAGGCATCACAATCCCTGACTTCAAACTCTACTACAGAGCTACAGTACTGAAAACAGCCTGGTATTGGCATAAGAACAGACAGGAGGACATATGGAACTGAAAAGAAGACCCGGATATTAATTCACATACCTTCAAACATCTTATTTTTGAAAAAGAAGCAAAAAAATATCAAATGGAAAAAAGAAAACATATTTAACAAATGGTGCTGGCATAACTGGATATCAACATGTAGAAGAATGAAAATAGACCCATATCTATCACCATGCACAAAACTCAAGTCCAAATGGATCAAAGACCTCAACATAAAGCCAGCCATGCTGAACCTTATAGAAGAGAAACTGGGAATTATACTGGAACGCATTGGCACAGGGAAACACTTCCTAAATAGAACCACCGCAGCACAGATACTGAGAGAAACAATTAATAAATGGGACCTCCTGAAACTGAAAAGATTCTGTAAAGCAAAG
>PVIU01018379.1:0-39198 GCA_004026605.1 Ondatra zibethicus
CAAACATTTACTGAGTCCACATTGCATGTCACACAAGACATCGAATCGTTATTTCACTAAATGCCAACAAACAAATTGAAAACTGAGACTCAGAAATGTTAAGGGACCTATCCAAGGTCACTGAGCTCAGACTGGCAATACCAGGAACCCCATCTGATACATAGACCACATTCCCTGCACAAACTCTCATTCCATTGCCTTTAGCTCCTCAAAACCTCCTTCAGTCATCAGAATGCGTTCACTGCCTCTGAGTGTGAAGAGAGCAGAGGAGAACAACACACTTTCGGCAGTGCTGTTTCCAATAAACACCCTGGCTTTGGTGCACACCCAACATTAAAATCACTTAAAAATACCAATAATTCCTTTCACAATATATATGATCCACTCTTCTGAGTCACGGGTCCTCTTTCAGTACACGACATGACATGATTCCTTTACCGAGCTGTACTATTTCCTGAAGCCTGGATGTAATCGCCACATAATCATAGAAGGCATGTGTGAGAAGAGTTCGAGTCAAAAGGAGTTTTACCATCACTAAATCTCAATAATCTAGGAAGCCCAGTTAACTAAAATACCCATTTGCCAAATTGCAGTTACCCCAGATTTTAGTGATTAGCCATCAAACCCTAAAATTATTTCGACATACAGAATTTTTCTACTAATGCCCTTGGTTTCTTACTGAGACTCAACTGCAATGAATTATTTAACATAAAACTGGATGGGCTCCAACAGAATCATTAGCATTAGTAAATATCTAGTTAATGCGCTTCAGAACAGGCCCTAATGGACTCCAGAACCCGCATGGGTGGTGTTTTGGGCCCAGCACCGAAACATCCTTGTGAATGATGCACAGGACTCCACACCTCACTCTCCAATCCTCTGGGCTTCGAACTTCATTTAAATGGAAGACTCCACATTCGAATGCCTAATCCAGAAGAGTGAGTTTGTGTGCATTCAAACACACAATATGGAAAGGCTGGACGAATTTGGCTTCTGCACATAACTTATAGTGTTCTCAAAAAAATCAACAAATTTGATCAAAATAATAACAACAATTAATAATAATAATTAACAATAATAAGTTTGACTAAATGTTTACTTTCACTTGAAGACAGTTTGTATGCATGGACAGACAGCTGACATTCACTGGCACATCAGGGTTTTACGGAATTAGCTTGTTTATGATTAATTAATAAACACTTTCATTAACATGATCACAGCGAACCAAAGGCCAGAAGGTATGCTTGGACACTCTGACAGGTTTGTCTGAGGCTCTGTAGGAATCCCTTGCTTTGCACAGTTACCCGTGTCAAAGAAAGTTGTGACAGTTTAGGAGGCAGCTACACCTCCAGGTTAAGAGGCGCGCTTCCTGCCAGTAAACCTCAAGACTTAACAAAGCCATTCCACATGACACTGTTGTCATCTTGCTGTTCCCTAGAACACGGATCTATCTTTTTAAGCATCCTAAACATTCCCTGATCTTGTTGTTTGTTTGTTCTTTGTTAAGTCGGTTGCTCTTTTCCAAAGACAATAGCCTCTGAACTGTACTACTGCAGCAAGTTCAGGAGACGGATTCAGAGAGTGCCCACAACTTCATAGCTCACATTTCTCTACAGCAGCTGCAAGGTTCCGACTCCTAAGAACTGAACACCCACACCTCCATTTATAGGACCCGAAGTACAGATGGAACAAAAGGTCTCAAGGTATCTGTCCCACTTCCTTTAGGTTGGCTACATTAAACAACATCAGGCACACGTCAAGGTTTCGGCGATTCTCAAAGCTAAATTACTAGTTAAACACCTAATACCGAAGCGCTTTAAAAATAACAAGTAACCTGGGTGGCCGCAGAACCCCGATGGCGGTGAGGACCGGGTGTCCCCTCGCGGTCCAATGCGGGTGCGAAAGATACTAGTGGCTGAGAGGAGGAACCCAAATTAAAGGCTTGGGACGGTCCACAAATGAAGCCCAGATCCTGGGGAAGAGGGGGCGGCCCTCCCAGCGACGTCCCCCTCCATCCCTGGTCCCAGCTCGCCGGGAGGTGGCAGCTGCCTGGCTGGTGCTCGGAAGCACGGGTGGGGGCGCGGGGCCGAGGGAGCGAGCCCGGGAATAGCCGGCAGCGCACGGGGGTGAGGGGGTGGGGGACAGCGGAGCACACTCACCGATGCGGCTGAAACTCTCTGACAAAGTTCTCCTCAACTTCTTCATCCTGCCGATCTTCTCGCTCGGCTGCGGCTCAATGAGGTCGCACATCTGGGCGGCGCGGGGCCCGGGCAACTTCGCGAAACTGGTCCAGCGCGCAGCGCGCAGACAACGGCGAGGGCGCGCGGCGCGGGGAAGGCGGCGCCTCGTCCTGCTCCTCCGCCTCCTCGCGGGCCGCGGGCGACACGCAGCGCTCGGCCGCCTGCGGGGCTCGGGCCTGGGCCGAGGCTGGACGCGCGGGGGCGTCTTAGGTGGTGCCGGGGGCGGCCGCCATCCCCGCCGCCCGGGGGGCCCCGCGCCGCGCCGCCGACCTCCTCATTCGCCCTCCTTTGTAAGGCAGAGCCGCGCGGTCGCCGCGGCCGGCGAGGGGAGGTGGCGCGGCCGCTGGACGAGGCGCGGGCGGCTGCGGGAGACGCGCGCGGGACAAGTTCCCAGCCCGAGGCGCGGTGACGCCCCGAGAGCAGCGGCTCCTTTCGCCCCAGGCCTGGCGCGCGGGACCCCGGCGCGACCCCGCTGCCACTCCGACTCCGAGGCCTCCGCCGCCCTCCTCCCTCCCTCCCGGACCCGCCGCGCCCCCTCCCGGCCGCCCGCGCTCCGGCCGCCGCCGCCGCGCTCCTCCCGCGCGCTCCACCACCCCGGCCCGCGGACTGACGGATGGACGGACAGACGGTCGGCCACGCCGGGCGCCTCGCAGACCCAGCCCACCAGCTGCGGCGCGCTCTTTGTGGTCCCCCGAGTCCGGAAGGTTTAGGGAGGGTGCGAGCCCGTGCTCGCTGACCTCGGGGACCTGTCGGGTTTAGGACAGTCTTTCTGGAATTGCTTGGTGGGTTTGAATTTACAGAGAAAATGAACGTTTTGCTCAAAAGGGTGGGAGAGGCCCCGTTTTAATGGGGTCAAGTGCAAAAGCTGAAACTGCCCCCTGGAACGTCCAGAAGTCAGGACTCCTGTGCGTCGGGACCCTCAGTCCTGTCTCTGGGTGACAGGAATATCACTGTAGGTGATTCCTCAGAGAAATACCCGTCCATCGGTAAACAGAGTCCTCGGTCCTTGGTCTACTTAAAACCTAATTTCACAAATGCCCCATTTCTGAATTGAAGACTTAGAGGCTAAAAACCATGTTCCCCTCCTTTCCCCACCTCAGCGAATAAGCTTGAAAAGTGACTAAGAGTGGCTTTTTCTAAAACCCAGGACAAACAGTTCCGGCAGAAAACACAGAGTTTTTTTCTAATAAACTTAGTACTCCAAACGTCAGTCTCCCAGGGGAGAGTGAAGGAAGATGGGGGAAGGCCTGGTGTACTGATTACGGGCCAGCAAAGTTCTTATGAATAGAAACGTTAAGTAATCTTGAGTCATCTGGCTGTGTAAGTAATAGGAGCTTGTGCTGGTGTGACAATGCTGTTTGGTTTAAAGGAAGTTTTAGGGAGTTTGTGTTTTGTCAAAAGATTTTTATCTTAAAACAAAAACTAGCCCCCTGCCTTCCTTAAATTGTGAGGTAGAACGCTGATGGGCCCCGCCCTGTGCTGAGCGCATTACAGGGTTTTGGTAGATTGCCATCGATATGAGGCAGCTAGTCAAGTTGAGCCCCCAGCTGAGGAGAGAGCCAGGAATTCATGAGAAAAGTCAAGATAACGTAAACACAAGGACGTTGAATCCTGACACCCGATAATTACAGAAAGCACCAAGTGTGGCCTCATACAGGAAAAAGTTTTGACGTTTACCACTTCCTCAGATTGGTTAGAAAGTCAGCAGTTACAACTGAGTAGCGAGACAGACTCACAGGGAGAGAACCATGCAAACAGATAAATTCTTCCAGTTAACAAAATGAAGAGAGTCACTGGTAAGAAGTGCTGTGTGTCTGCGGCCGTGCTCTTGTTCACATTGGAAATGGCTGGTTTGAATACAGCACACAGGCCCAGTGTCATGACTCAGCGGTGTTTGCCCTCAAATGCTTTGTGTATGTGTTTGTGTGTGTATGTACCAGGACATGCATGTGTGTTGTATCTGTTTGACCTCTCCTATACTTCTGATTTGTTCAAAAATGTAATTACTTCTTAAATTACCATCTATGCATACAAATCTAATGTATGTGACCATTTTTTAAATAACATAAACTTGCATGGGTATGTCTAGGGTTAGTAGAGAATCCATATTTAAAATTAAAATGAGGCAAAACCTTCATAAATATTGACATTTCTGTATGATACGAAATTTCTGGAAACAAAAGGAAAACTTAAGAATATCTACTGGGTGGGAGAGAACTTGGTCTTTGCACCTTATACTTGCAAGTGGAATCTGAGTAGTTTACTCCCCAAATGCATTCATTTTACATAGCAAAAATACTAACTTAGAACATAATGGAGCTTTATGTCCTTTTCCCTTCTTGACTACAAACTTTCAGTTGTCTCGATGGCCAGACTCCTCGCAGGATCACAGTAGTTCATCTGGAGGCAAAAGCTGGCTCCAGTGACAGCCAGATGAAGCTCAGCAACTGCAAACATCTGTGTTTGTCTGTGTCCTTTCTTGGGTGTGTGCTACACCGGCAAATTCTTTAAGAAACCTCCAGACTAGCAAAGGAAATTATCTTCATGCTTTTGAGATGTGTGTACTTCCATTTAAGGATTCAACATGTGTGGGTGGATGAGTAAGTGTATTTGTGTGGGATATGTGTGTATGTGTGTGCAGATCTGTGTGTATGTGCATATGTATGTGCATGTGTATGTGTGTTTGTGTAGGGTATGAGTGTGTATGTGTTTATGAATGTGTGTATATTTGTGCATGTGTGTGTGTGTGCACATGTGCATTCCATAGTGCACACACGAACATCAGAGGACAACCCTCAGAAGTTGGCTCTGGAATGCTGTCTTGTGGGATCCAGGAGATGAACTCAGTTTGTCAGGCCTGCCTGCAAGTGCCTCTACCCACTGAGCTATTTCACCGGCCAAAAAGATTCAGCTCTATGAAATTTCTCACATTTGCCTTCATGTCTTACAAGTTCCACAAGGCCTGAAACCCTACCCTGGGAAAGGCTCAGTATGTGCTTCCTAGAGGATTACTTGCTTATCCGGGAGTGTAGAATGGATTGCTGTTGCTGTGAAATAATCTGTGGTTTGTTTAGAGAAACAGAGCTAAGTACCCAGCATCTGGGCGGCATATGTTTTTCAGGGGGAGGATGGCTCTGTGCCAGCCCTCTGTCTGCACTTGTGGCTCACAAACCTATAATTGGGGTGACCTAAATTGAAAGTGCAACATCTGAGAACAAAGGTATCAGGGCCCATTCCAGATTCACCAGTTCAAGTATGGTAGGCCTGGAGAAGTAACTGTGCAGCCAGGATCCATGAGTTTCATCCCTACTCCATCCATAAATGCTGTGTAGCCTTAGACTAGTAACACACCTACTTCCTTATCTGTAAAAGTAGAAGTTTGAGCGAGAGGGAGATAACCTTTGGGGTCATTAGCTACAAGAATCTGATTCTAAATTTAAAGATAAAATCACCCCACTCTCAGCTTACAAACTAAAACTTGATAAACCTTTGCTATATGAAGGCTGATGTATAAGGTACAGGGTATTTTATAAATAAATGAGGCAAAGATTCATTGACAGAACTTCCATGTGATGAAATGTCCATCATTTCTAGTCACAGTAGACATAAACCGTGAATTTGTTATAAAGTTCTATGGGTCTTATTACAGATTCTTTCTACATAAGAAAACATGGGCTGCTATGCTGCCAGTAATTATAAAGAGAGGAAATTCTAATCCTAATAAGCTGCAAATGCAGAATTTGATTAGAATCAAAGAACCAGCAAAGCAGAACCACTGACCCACAACAGTGTGCAAAGATAGAATCAGGGAAAAGAAATCCACTGAATCAGGAAGCCAAGGACATGGATAGCAGTGATAGAAAAATAGATATATTTATTAATGTAAAATTTCATAAAATTGACATCCAATCAGAATAATTACTAAAGTGGTAGAAATTTATGCAATTAAATATCCTTCAAGAACCCTGAAATGCTCGAGTTAATTATTCTTAGGATCAAATATCATTCATTTCTGAACACATTCAGGGAATAAAGGAGCACACAGTTTAGGTAGTTTGTATACTTTTTCTGAGTCATCAGTGAAATTGGTACATGTAATTCAAAACACTTAACTGTTCCTGCTGCCTTTTATATTCCTACTGATGGATAGGACTGGTTCATAAGAGTTACCTCCCTCCTTCCCTTCTTTCCTTTCCTCTCTCTCTCTCTCTCTCTCTCTCTCTCTTTCCTCCCTATCTTTCTCTCTCTCTTTCTTCCCTATCTCTCTTTCCTCCCTCTCTATCTCTCTCTCCTCTCGCCCCCCTCTGTCTCATAAAGAGAACCTTGAACCCAGAGAGGAGAGGAACATGGTTGCAGAGTCTAGCATAGTTGAACTCCTATAAAATGAGGCTTCTCATCTTTCCTCATTCTGCCACGCACTGTTTGCCCACTTCTTATTTGGATTCTTTTCAGATTATCAGAAATCACTCCTTTTTGACACAAACCTCCAAATTTATCCAGAAATAAGGACTACGTTTGCCTAATTATTTGTGGGCAGACCTGAGCACTTGCACTCTAGAGTTGAAGGATCCCAGTGACCTAAGCAAAATGATCTACTTGCAAATAGCTGATGGAAGAACAAAGAAGTTGTGAAAGCATCTAAGTAACATTACATATAAATCAGCTCAGACCAGGTCTGAAAGCAATAGACTACACAAGTCAAAGCATGCATTAGAGACTAGCAATACTCCCCTATCCTATTAAAAATGTACTTATAGACTGTAATTTGCCATGTTAGTTAAAATATTTTTTCAGTTGTTAAAATAATTTAGTTTGCAGAAATTTATATGAGAAAATATCTACCACTATTTCTAACAAAGATACAATTTGTTTATTCCCATCCTTTGGTGCCGCTTCTGTGTGTTATACAGATGTATCATTGCATAAGACTCTTCATTTATGAATGTCATCAGCTTCAGTGTTTCGTGTTGCATCCATGATAACCCCATGATAACCATGCTTCAGAAGCCAGTCCTGTAACTGAACTCTGGACATGGATGGTTAGAAGCTGTTGCTTCAGAGAACCAAAACCTTAAGCCCTTTTGGTCAGTAAACACCTCTTAGGAGCAATTAAATTAAAAAAAAATCCTGTCTTCCCTTCCAGGATGAATGACAATTTGTCTGCATTCATGTGCAACAAATTCTTCCAACCAAGTACCTATAAGCCAGAAGAGGTTAGCAACAAAACAGTCAGCAATGGTGTCATCACGTGACACGCCCCCAAGTGCCATGACTCACTACTTATAACTTCAAAACGTAACTAAAGTAATGCATGCTTTTATAGTCAGCAGTGACTTGAATTGGTGGACCCATTTTATTCTAACCTTAATCTTTATTTATCCCCCTCTGAGAAGCATTATTATCCCTGTGTTAACACATAGAAACAGACCTAAAGAAGGCATGAAAAAGTGTCTTAGTTAGGGTTTCTATGGGTGTGAAGAGACACCATGACCACAGCAACTCTCATAAAGAAAAACATTTAATTGGGGTGGTTTACAGTTACACATTCAGAGGTCGGTCCATTATCCTCATGGTGGGACGTGGCAGCATGCACGCTCTACGTGTTGATCTGGCAACAGGAAGTGAACTACATCACTGGGTGTAGCTTAAGGATAAGAGACCTCCAAGAAAGCCACGCCTCCTAATAGTGCCACACCCTGTGGGGGCCATTTTCTTTCAAACCACCACAGTGTCCAAGATCATCACGCACACTCCAGTCTTCGACTGAGATGTTTTCAGTTTTCAAAAGAGTTTTGAGTAAGCCACCTTTGTAGCATGATGTATGTCTTTCCCATATCTGAAATGTAGTTGCACCTATAATATAGAATGACAGAAGAATTCAAGGAATGAGTCAAACTTTAAAAATTTAACGAATGGGTCAAAATTGCTAAATATAACACTATATGTTGGCCTTCCCACACATGGGGAATGAATGTGCTATTGAAAGACATACACCTGACCTTGGAAAGAGGGTCCTCTCTACTCAGATTTGTGCTTAAAAATGAACTAAATGTTTTAAAGTTATCAGTTAAGTCATTGCTACATGCTAGGCACCCAAAGGCTCTGCCTATCACCTCACTAACACCCTGAGGTCTCTTTTATTATTCAGTTTTGCAGGTAAGAAAATTAAGGCCCATGGAGATCAAACTGATTGCTTAAAACTAGCTTGATACTAATATTATAAGACTCAGACCAGAATTACAGAAATCTTTATTTTGTAAACCTAGAGGTAAAAACAGTCAATGGAAGCCCAAAAACCACTGGAGGCATGAGGTAAAACACGTGTTCACCATTCCAACCTGTTTGGGCTACTTTTAAAAAAATATGATATACTACGCAGATTATACATAATAGAAATTTGTTTCTCACAGTGCTGGAGGATGGGAAGCCAAGCCAAGGTTAAGGTGCAGGCAAATTTAGTGCCTGACATGGGGCAGCTTTCACAGGAAGTGCTTCTTACAGCAGCCTCATGCAGTGGACAGCACTTGGTGTCAGTCAGTAAAGGTTGCATGTTCTTTCGTTCTGAGAAATATCAGACTGCATGCATGGTACTTTATGTTCTTCTGAAAACTCATTAAAAACATATAGTGACTGGGTTTATTTATTTTATTTTAAAAGAAAGAATCTTGGTGTATAGCCATGGCTTATGAGGAACTTAGGCCATGAACCTAGGCTGGCCTTGAACTTAGAGTGATTCCCCCTGAGTCTGCCTCCCAAGGGATAAAAGTACATACATAAAAGATAAATGAACAACATGATTTTGGAAGCTAAAAGATAGAATAACAGCTGCATAGTAACTGAATTATCAGTGTCAAGAGAATTGAAACTTTACACTAGCCACTGGCTAGGTTGAGGAGGAACCTCCCAAAAGACATAAGTGATGATGGAGAACCCTGCCTGTCTTTCTTGCTCTTTCCCATGGTCCTGTCCAGTCAGTGGTTCCACAGTGTACGCCATGGCAGAGCCAACTATATCATAAGTCAGGCTTCTTTGAGACATTTGATTGCCTTCCTCCTGGATATTAGCAGGCATTCATGGATCTTCAGACTCTGAGTTGAGTTTCCTAGTAAGAAAGATATAGGCCAAAGCAGACTAACATAGGAAATCAACTAGAAAGCACTAAAGATTATACAGGAGGAAGAAAGCAATATTATTAATATCTTCAAAGACTTAACAGCTACTGAAATGTTATATTATAGCCACTAGCAAGACACAGATACTAAAACTTTTTCATTTTTACTATAGATTACTATAAACAGTAAAAGTAACCAGGTGGTGGTGGTGCACACCTTTAATCCCAGCACTCCGGGAACGGGGGGTGTCAGGCAGATCTTTGTGAGTTCAAGGCCAGCCTGGTCTACAAGAGCTAATTCCAGGACAGGCTCCAAAGCTACAGAGAAATGAAAAAACAAAACAAAAGATAAAAGTAAACCCTTGTATAGTAAACTTTTCAGTTAAAAAAATCAGATGAAAATTAAAAATATAAATAATGAAATAAACCTCCCATAAGTCAAAGCAAGATAAGGCATTAGAAAATAAAGAGAATAATGCACAAGAGAGGTGCAGTCTAGTACAGGAAATTCCCTGTCTGAATAATGGGAGTTTCAGAAAGGAAACAAGTGGAAAACAGAAGAGGAAATTATCAAAGAAACAATTCAAGAAAATTTCCTGGAATGACAGGACATAACTTTACAAAGTGAAAGGGCCTATTGAGTTCTAAGACAATGCCTGAAAATAACCCCACACTGAAACACATCATTGTAAAAACCACAGAACCACATGGACAAAGGATACTGTAAAAGCTTTCAAAAACCAAACCCAAGATTCCAAGTAGAACTGGGTACAGAATGGCTTTAGGCTTCTCAGCAACAACGCCAGATGACGGAAAGGAGCACAGGGAATGGCCGCTAACCTGGATGCCCATGTAGACCAATGACACATTCAGTGAAAGACTAATCAAGCTCTTCACACAACAAACGTAGCCAGAGTCACCTCACAGGTCCATTGCTGACACAGGTATCAGCAGAGCTGTTCAAACAAGAGAAAATAGAATCCAAAAAACAGGGTTCTGATATACAAGAAAAGACAAAAAGAGAAACAAGAAAACCCAGGACCATAGGCATAAAGAACAATGGACAAGGGACTGGAGCAGAGTAAATGACCTTAGGAGAAAGCTCATCCCAAATGTTTAACACATCTGTGAAGAATTACAAAGCTAGAGGTGAGGACAGGCTGGGGGCATAGCAGTAAGTACCAGAAAGCTCTTTTGGTCCATTCGTCCAGAGGTGGGCACAAATGCCCACTCAGGACTTTACTTAGATAACTCAGTAGATCCAGCCGTGAATGTAAATAGAGTATACTTAGTCCCCATGCAGGCCCCCAGCAGTGAGTGCTCCCCAGTTCTAACATAAAGGAGAGCACTGGGCTAAGACGGCTGTTTTTACTATGGTCCCAGGTCAGCATCATAGGCAGTTCGCCCACTGTAGCTTAGAATCCAATTTTAAATTCACACTGATTCTTAGAGACAAGGCCCACACAGCTCTCTTTTCTTAGTTGTCCAGATATGTGGGGATGGGGAGCAACAGGGGATGAAAGCTAACCATATTCAAACAAAGCTGGAGCCATCCTCTTCCTCATAAGAGACAAATTACAAGGAATCCGGTAGATAGTTAGAAATTGTCTCCTGGGAACTGAGAAACAAGAACTGGCGGACAGCGGTGTAATGTTGGACAATGGCTGTTTTGTGTGTGTGTTGTATCTTTACTTCCCCCATGATTAGTATGGTTCTAAAGGCGCTGGGAAGCGACTTGTTGCCTTGGAAGCCCAAGCACTGAGATCATCAGATGGAATGATCTGATTTGCATATTCTCAGAATCACTCTAATCCATTATAAAGAATTAAAGGGATGGGAAGGTAGGTGCTGGGGTGTATATGCGGAAGCCGGTAGTGGCCGGAAGCCTGGTTTCCAGGCGTGAAGTGATAATTGGCTTGAGCTCAGGTGTGGTGGCCGGGTTACCTAAAGGAGATTTGTGGCTATTTGGAATCTAGGATGGGAAAGGAGCTCAGGATTGACACTGCATATTCTGAATTGGACAACAGTTAGGTAGTCGCGCCATTCATTTAGACAAGAAGTACTGAAGGGGTATAGTCTGGAGAAAATGATTTCAGAGTTGGGTATCCAAGGCCATCAAAATTGTGAATCTGGAGCTCCAGAGAGACAGCAGGGCTAGAAAAGTGAATTTGAAATTAATTTGAGACATGGCAATCATAGACTACCTAACAAAACTCCCAATACCAGGCATGAGACCTTTCCAGTTGTTGGTCTGGGAAGCGAGTGCAATACTCTCAAAACAACATTGGCTATTGTTGTTGCAGTCGGTTCCCTCCTAGAAATTGAAAGTAAGCTCCCAGTGCTGAAGACATCCTGCAGTTTGGACACAAGACCCCGAGAACCCGAAAGGGACTGGACTTAAGGACTACCTTTTATAGTCCTCAAAGATGCTATGACAGCTTCAAAGAGAGGAAAGCACTCAATAGTCCTACACAGCTACAATGCCTACGAACTACTATTATGACCAGCATTGCACAATAACCCTAAGGATGCAATAGGACTGTCATGTCTTGGCAGTAACCAGTAGCTCTGATTGGACTTAAGGCACACTCAATATAAATTTTACTTGGTACTGCAAACCTAGCCAACCACTTAGGACTAGTGAAGTCATGGATCTTACTACCACTTCACTAGCCCAACAAAATGTCTAAATGCATTCTAAATATTTATCTGTATAACCACCAATACACGTAGCTCTCACCACTCATCAACCAAACTTCTCTTTGCAACATATAAAAAAGCACAATTGGCCTGGTGGTGGTGGCACACACCTTTAATCCCTGCACTCAGGAGGCAGAGGCAGGCAGATCTCTGTGAGTTCGAGGCCAGCCTGGTCTACAAGAGCTAGATCCAGGACAGGCCCCAAATCTACAGTGAAATCCTGTCTTGAAAAAACAAAATCAAAAACAAAAAGGCACAAATGGTCAAAATGCAGAAAACAAGTATCTGAGTGGTATTTAGTTCCCATAGATACATCTGCAATGCAGCTCCCACACCTAAGGCTCATGGATCATTGAGAAAGAAGAGGCCTAAAGATTGTAAGAAACAAAGTACCAGGAAATCTGCTGTGAGATTGTATCTGCTAGATAGGATAGGGAAGTTTCACCCATGATACCTTTCTGAAAAAGACCTGAGGAAGTTCAGTACCAATACATCCTATGTGGAAGAGATAATTTCATGAGGTTCCATCCATAAACAAATAAAAACAGACAACAAGGGAATGTTGAGAGGGGAAGAAATAGTCTTTTCCAGGGATGAAGCTCCTAGTTGGTTATCCAATGCCAAATGGCCAACCCCCAGATCATATACATACAAGTAAAGGGACTAAGCAGGTTGTAGTCATATTTATTGTTGTGTGTGTGTAGCAACAATAAAGAAAAATAGGCCATGATTTTAAGAGTGAGCAAGGAACAATACATGGGAGAGATTAAAAAGGCAGAGGTCAACTGAGGAAAACTATATTTTTATTCTAATTTTTAATAAAGAAAGAAAAGACAGTCAAAGTTCTAGAGGTGTGAGATTGCCCAGGGGGTCATGTAAACAGGAATTAGTGTCTACATATCTATTACCTAGAACTGAAAACAGAGGCTCAAAGAGATACTTGTGCACTCCACGAGCCTAGCAGTATTTTCCACAAAGGACAGTACATATACATACTAGAATACTATTCAACCTTTAAAGGAAGAAAACTGATATGGGCTGAAATGTGACTGATGATGAGATTATGCTGAGTACAATATAAGTCAGAAAAGGACAAAGACTGTGCAATTCTTCATATATGAGGTGCTCAGAGCAATCAAAATTATTAGGATAAATGGTAGAACTGTGGGTGCCAGGGTCTAGGAGGAGGGAGCCTAGGAGGGGTATTTAAAAATATAAAGTTTGAATTTTACAGAGTGAAGAGTTATGAAAGTAGATAATGATGATGATTGCACAACATTGCCATATTTGACACCACTAAATGTTCATGAGGTTTGATTTTATTTTTGACAAAATGGAAAGATGGGTGGGGGCAGTGCTTGTAAAGAACTCAACATCCAAGGCCAATCGGAAAGTGCTATAATGGGAAGAGGAAGAAAGGGGAATGACAGGCAGGCCTGGGAGTAGAGGGAAAGACTGTATTGTAGGGGTTTGAGAAGGGTGTTGAAGGCAATGGGATGCCCAACTGCAAACCAAGATAGGTACGAGAGGCAAAAAGGAACGGCTTTTAGGAACCATAGACTGTAGCTCTGGGTGCCTGAGTATGTAAGTAGTTTTTGTAACCACAGATAATACATTTCCTCAAGAACATCCTGTGGAACACATATTATATACTTACTTCACCTCATTTAATCCATGAAGTAATGCCAGTTTCATGAAATGCATCCTGTTATTAATATCCACTTTTTTTAGATAAGGAAATAGTGGGGAAAGGCCTGGCTCACAGGAACCAACCTGGGCAGCTGACATCTGGCTCCAGAGAACAAATTCTTGAACGTTGCACTCATCTTCCAAATGGTTTGCCCCAAATTGCACAACTCACTCATTCATTCGGCAAGCTTGCTGTGTGCAAAGCTCTGACTTCATGGATTTGCTAGTGGAAGAGGTCTCAACAAGTGAACTTTAAAGTGTGTGTGGAGTAATGCTCGGGGCAATGAACAGTAAGAAAGTGGAGTGGGCAGGCGAAAAGCTGTTAGAGAGGAAAGCCATCCTGAGACGGCATCATAGAAAAACCCCAACGACTCCCAGGCTTGTAACTTGAGAAGGTGGAATCCAGGCTAAAGGAACAGGAAGTACCTGGACCCTGAGGTGAGGGTGAACTTGACTCAGCAGCAAGGATGGGACAGAGGCAGAAAAAAGAGGGAACTAAGGAGGCAATGAAGTTAGTCAGGGAGATAGGCCTGAACCACCCTCATTCTCTAAGACTGGAGCTGTTGTTCCAGCCATGGTGGGAGGTATTTGGAGGACTGTGTGCAGAGTGGTAATAAACCATGACTCATACTCCCAACTGTGGTTGAGTCCAGACTCTGCATTCTGTGACCTTCACCCCTTTGAGCTTGTCATGTGGCTTCTAAGCATTTGAAATGTGAGTGTTCGAACTGAAGTGTGCTTTATGTGTACCAAGCACACAAGGTTTCAAAGACAGTGTAAAACATGTAAACAGTTGCTTATACTCCTTGTGTGTTTGAAATGAAAATATTTTAGTGATGTTAAGTATAGCATGGGAAGTAATTTTACCCATTTTTCTCTCTCCCTTTCTCCCTCTCTTTCTCTCTCTCTCTCTCTCTCTCTCTCTCTCTCTCTCTCTCTCTCTCTCTCTCTCTCTCTGTGATGTAGCTATCAGCAAATTTTAAATTAAATACATGACTCTAGTTCTATTCCTACTGGCCAGCACCAGGCTGGACAACTTCCCCTTGAGTTGATGAGTTGTTCTCAACCTCAGAAAGCTGTAACAACAAACAGAGTAGCATGCGTAGGGCCGTTGAGAAGTCTTATGAGCATCTTACGCAATAACTCACATTACTGAGACGACAATCATCCCCAAAATATGCTGCTTCCTTATAGGTCAAAGATAATGTTAAAGCCTGGTTGTGGTTTTGTGTTGGTTTTTTCTATAGGCAGAATGAGGTTGCTGAAATCATCTGACCATTCCGTTTCCCCCTTTCTCTTCCTTATGTCCCTAGCAGCACAGTTTTTAAAGCATGGTCCACGCCAAGAACAGAGTTCTCAGAGAATTCTCTCTGTGCAGTGACTGGCAATTAAGACAGATGCTCACAAGGAGCCAAATTCAGAAAGAATCTATAGAGTACTTAAGCACAAATGGTACTTCTATAACACACACACACACACACACACAAACACACACACATGCACGCACCCTTGCCAAGACTCAGGGACCATTTCAGAAGCTGGGGTTGGAAGGGTATATAAGAGTCACAGGTCAGGGAGGACCCCAGCTGAAATCGTGTCCTCTGGATGTGACAGGACCATTACAGTCATGAACTCCCAGGAACTGAGGTTGCCTGCACATGACCTGCACAAGAGCAAGCCAATCAACATTCTAGCAAGGAGGAGCAAGGCACACATGAGCACTGGCCCCTAGCTGAAGGGCTACAAACAGCTGATGACTTTTTGAGAAGAGAGTCAGTTTTCTTTAAGGGTGCAGTCACTTGTAGGTTAACCGTGCCTCTAGGAAAGCCTCCACAACCCAGAAGAAAATGGGGCAGCACACTGGGGGTGTGGGATTCCCCTCTGTGTGCTGTGAATATCATTGGTTAATAAAGGAACTGCTTTGGGCCTATAACAGAGTTATAGGGGAATAGAACTAGGCAGGGAAAACTAAACTGAATGCTCAGAAAAAGGAGGCAGAGTCAAGGAGAAGCCATGTAGCCCCGCCGGAGACAGATGCCAGAACTTTAGCTGGTAAGCCACAGCCACATGGAGATACACAGAAATGGGTTAAATTAAAATGTAAGAGCTAGCCAATAAGAAGTTAGAACTAATAGACCAAGCAGTGTTTTAAATAATATAGTTTCAGTGTGTTTATTTCAGGGTTGAGCAGCTAGGAACTAACAAGTGGCCTCCTTACTACAGTTGGCGCACCAACATGGTGGACTAAATCCATGTAAAACCTGAGAAAGCTTAAAAAGGAATCCTAGACACAAAAGAACAGAGTTAAGCATGGTTTGTTAGTGGCATTTTCTTGGGTGGGCTCTGTTTGTTAGAAGCAAGGAGAGGCATGGCTCCTTTAAGAAAGGTTTTTCTGATTCAGTGGTAGCAGAGGGGAAAAAAAAGCCATGGCTGTTTTGAAATGTTAGCTTTCTGGGCCATGCTGCCAGCACGACCTCTGGCTCTTTCAGGAGACCAAGCATTTAAATGGGGTTTGCAAACAATGTGCTACAGCTTGTTTGGTGGCAACATGGACCAACTATGTGCCTAGAGATGGGGCATTGTGCATGGCTCTCAGAGGCAACGAGCAGCTCCACAATGCTGGACTGTGTGGAGCAAGCAGGAAGTACCACATATACCCCAGTAATGCCGCAGCTTAAGTTTTTAAGAAGCACTTAGCATTTTAAGAAGCACTCCTGGACAGTAAAGAATTACAAATATACAATATACATATACAATATGTATATGTAAATATACAATAGGACAGAATCTGACATAAAAGACTTCTAAATGAATCACGGAGTTGGATAAATGTATGTAGGCTTGGGAGAGAGAAGAAAAAGAGTATAGAGAGTTATAAAAAGAAATAGTTTTAAAAAAACAAAACAAAATCTTTAAAAAGACAGAGTACAGAGTACAGTCATAGATTAAAGGAGTAAAGATAATAAAATAAATATTAAAAAGTAATAGAGTAAAAATAAATAAGCCATGTAAAGATGGAATATACACAGAGAGTCTAGATTATGTATATTATTGTGTCTTCTTTGAATATTCTGACTGTGAGTGCGCTAAGCACAGAGAATCATTTCATTGTATGGGCTGCTAAGCTAAACCAGCATATAAATTATAAAGGTATCTTGACTTCAGAATTTGGGTCTAAGGATATGTTGCTTTGGAAAAGAGGTTCTTCTTTTGTTTCCACAGAGGATGAGAGCCTGTGTATTCATTGCAGGCTAATGTGGTTTGATGGACCAAGACCCCCCTGAAATGTCTCCTTAAACACCCCTCAAAAAATTACTTCACCCAACAAACAGCTGGAAGCATGAAAACTATGCCCATATTCCCAAATATTGATTGTAAATGTTTATTTACATTTAAAGGAGGATATGCTATAGACATTTGCATTGGTGTGGTTCTTGGTTTATTGATACAAATTTAAGACCAATTCTGTTATATGTATATTTCTGCCCTTGATTAAGGTGTTGTGTTTATGTAGCTCATTTAAAAATGTAATGTATAATTAAAAAATATAGGTTAATAGGTAATCATCTATAATAGTCAAACTTGTAGTCATGTCAGTTAGGTTTTCTAGATATATAAAGATATATTTCAATTAGATATTTTTCAAACCCTTCAAAGACTACAGAATATGGCATTTAGAATATTTTAAGAAGTTAGGACTTTTCATGACAATGAGACACATATGCTCCTAGCTACTTCAAGAGGAAGATGGGCACCAAAGAGGCTCCTTATGGAGTCCATTAGCCATTTGAGCAAGAAACTGCTCTTGCCTGAACTGCTTCATGAACTGGACATGCAGGACCCACAGAGAACTGAACTTGCCTAAAGGTGAGACATCCTTCAGGGTTCCTGCTTCATGAAAGAGTCTGCCAAGACATTCTGCATGACACAGAAGAAAGTTACTGAAAAACTGCCAATATAGATGGAACTGTCTTTGAAATTTCCTGCTTCATGGAAAAGTCTGGGATACTATGGGCCTGTAAACTGAAGATGGATGCCCCAACAGTACAGAAAATCTTTGAGTGACTGTCCATGAAGTGAGATGTCTCTGTCAATTCTAGAGTTTTGGAAGTTGCTTATAATGCACTTCCTGTTTACTTAGGTAATATTATATCCTTCTGGAGTCTTTGATGGAATTGAAGAATTTATAGTTATAGTTTTCCTTAGTTATGATAAAAGATAAAGTAGATATAAATATTGTAACTGTAATTCTTGCTTGATATCTATTTTGTTATATGTATTATATGTAATTTTACCATGTTAGATTTAAAACCTTCCTTTTCATTTAAACAGAAAAGGGAAGGTGATATGGGATTCTCTTTTGTATGCTGTGAATATCATTGGTTAATAAAGGAACTGCTTTGGGCCTATAGCAGAGCTATAGGGGAACAGAGTTAGGTGGGAAAAACTAAACTGAATGCTGGGAGAAAGGAGGCGGAGTCAAGGAGAAGCCATATAGCCCCACCAGAGACAGACACCGGGACTTTAGCCAGTAAGCCACAGTCATGTGGCGATGCACAGACTAATAAAAATAGGTTAAATTAATATGTAAGAGTTAGCCAATAAGAAGCTAGAGCTAATGGGCCGGGAAATGAATAAGCAACCTCCTTCCTACAAACTGGACTCTGTGGGTTATTAAAAAATAAGCAAGCCAGGCAATGGTGGTGCACACTTTTAATCTCAGCACTCAGAAGGCAAAGGCAAGAGTATATCTGTGAATTTGAGGCCTTAACTGGTCTACAGACTGAATTCCAGGACAGGCTCCAAAGCTACACAGAGAAACCCTGTCTTGAAAAATCAAAAACCAAACAAAACAAAGCAAAAACCAAGAAAAAAAGCCAAGGGTGAAATGGAAGAGTTAGAGGAGAATATGATCAAATAGTGGATGCATGTTGGAAAGTCTCAAAAATTAGGAAAAGTGTAGTTTTTAAAAGAATATAAATCTCTAGCCTTGGAAATTTTTTCTCTCTGCAAAGCTCTCTGTATAAATCTGAACCTCAGATATTTAATATGTTATTATAATTATCTGGTCTACTCAAGCAAGAAGATCCCAAATGCCCGTAATTATATCTGTAATCTTATTTATATCATCTTAATTGTAGTCAATTAGAATGTTCTTATATTTTAATAATTTGTGTATATGTTCTAATGTAGAGATTTTTCTTTGTGAATTTATACAGTCTGACAATGCTATAACTCAATGGTATTTTGAAGTACTCATAAGGGCTTTGTAAAAATAAAATTGTAAGAGGTATTGGGAGTGACCTTTAATAGCAATGAAGAAATAGAAGCATCACATAGAGACTCCTTCAAACACTTTGCCTCCCATCCTGGCTTCATTCTGTTGCTGTGATAAAACATTCTGACCAAAAGCAATTCAGTGGAATCAAGGGATAATTTCAACTTGCAACTGCCAGGTCACAATATATCACTGAGGGAAGACACAAGAGGATCTCAATGCAGAAATCATGGAGGGACACTGCTCGGTAGCTAACTCTCTGCTCTTACAGGCTCATGCCCAGGAAGTGGCACCGTTTACAGTAGACTGCCCCTATCACCTAAGACAAAACAACCTCTCACAGACATGTCCACAGATCAGCTTTCTAAAGACAATCACTCGGTGACTTTAGATGTGTCCAGTTGTCAGTCAGTGTTAATTAGAACACCTGTGTTGCTGCATCTACCCTCTTTTCCTCACCTGTTCTGCACATGGCAGACCTTCATCCTAAATTTACATCTGTGATCTTAATTGTCTCCTTCCTTCTATCTAAGAACTGACTTGCTTTCCTCTTCCCTCTCTCTACATGTCACAGCTACCCATCCTACTTAGTCTTCTTCATGAACAGACGAGCAATAGCATTGCCTATCTTTCAACAAGCAGATGTGTGTGCACGTGTGGAAGTGTATTGCGTGCCCAAACACGTCCATTCTTCACTTCCTACCCTTTAGTTTCTCGTCTCTGTCTCTTCCTAGTGCCTCTTTGCTCTTGATGGTGATGTCTTTTTGGGAAAGGGTCTCCTGTAATCCAGGCTAGTCTTGATATGACCATCCTTTGCTCATCCCCACTCACTACTCAATGCACTACAATTTGCTTTCCTTCTATTTCTGCAATCATTCTTATTAAGAACACATTAAGACTTCCATGTGACAAAATGCAGACCTCTCCACCCTCATCTCCATGCTCTGCAGAGCCTGTAATACATAGGGTCCCTCCTTCTTTGAAATACTCTTTTCTTGTTTCTCTAATGCCACACTCTGATTTCTGTGTGCCCGGTTGGCAACTCTTTCTCAATCTCCTGTTTAGCTTCTCAAATTCTATCAGACCCCTAGACTCTGAAGATTTTCTGATTCCTTGGGCCTCCTAGCTTCATCCATCCTATTCCTAGGGGCGCCCAGCCACTCCTGTTGCTTTAAATAGCCCCCTAAAGCTGACTGATTCTCAAGCTAGATAGCTCCTTTAGAGTCCAGGTTAACCTGTCTCTTAAGCTGAATTTCAACTATATGTCTTGAATTTAGCATCTCTAGAAAATATTAATGTATTTGTCCCAGACCACTACTACTGCTATTAATTCTAATATTCATAATAAGGAGTCAAAAAAGGAGCAGGAAGAGAAGGAAAGGGAGACGAAGGGAAGGTGGGAGCAAAGGAAGAAAGGAAAGAAAGAAGGAAGCAAAATATAAGGGTGTTAACATAAAATTATAACAAATTTAAATCTCTAATTGCCTTTTAAAGTTCCTTTCTTCAGTGACTTAATTTTATATCATACAAGACTTTCACTCTCTTGACTAGAGTTACCCCAAGATATTTTATATAATTTGAGGCTGTTGTGAAAGGTGTTTCCCTGATTCCTTTCTCAGTCTGCCCTTTGTACACAGGAGGGATACTGACTTTTTTGAATTGTCTTTTTGCTCTACCTAAGACATTAAGTACAATATTGAATGGTATAGAGATAGTGGAGTACCCAGTCTTGGTCCTGATTTCAGTGGTATTGCTTTGAGATTTTCTCCATTTAAGTTGATGTTGGCTATGGGCTTGCTGCACACTGCCTTGAGGCATGTCCCTTGTATTCCTAGTCTCCCCAGGACTTTTATCACAAAGGGCTGTTGAATTTTTGTCAAAGGACTTTTCTGCATCTGTCATTGTTATGTCATTTTTGCCATTCAGTTCTTTTGTATGATGGGTTATATTTATCAATTTACATATGTTGAACCACCTCTGCATCTCTTCATTAAGAAGGATGACCTCTCCTTGATCATGGTGGATGATTTTTTTAATGTGTTCTTGGATTCAGTTTTCGAGTATTTTCAAAAGAATTTGTCATATATGTTCATAAGGAAAATTGGTCTGTAATTCTCTTTCTTCGTTGGGTCTTTATGTGGTTTCAGAACCAATGTGACTATGGCTGCATAAAACAAATTGGGCAATGTTCCTTCTCTTTCTGTTTTGTGGAAAATTTGAAAAGTAATGGTATCAATGCTTTGAGAGTTTGGTAGAATTCTATACTAAAATCATCTGGCCATGAGCTTTTTTTTTTTGTTTGGGAGACTTTTAACTGCTGCTTCTATTTCACTAAGATTTATAGGTCTGTTTATGTTGCTTATCTGATCTTGGTTTAACTTTGGTAAGTATTACGTATCAAGAAAATTGTCAATTTCTTTTAGATTGTCAAATTTGGTGAAATATAATTTTTAAGATACATCCTTATGATTTTCTGGATTTCCTAAATTCTATTGTTATATCCTTTTTCATCTCTAATGTTGTTAATTTTTATATCCTTTTAGTTAATTTGGGTAAGGGTTTGTTAATCTTACTGATTTTCTCAATGAACCAACTCTGTTTCTTTGATTCTTTGTATCATTTGTTTGTTTATTTCTATTTTATTGATTTTAGCTCCTAGTTTCATTACTTCTAGACAGCTACTCCTTTTGGGTTTGATTTCTTCTTTTTAGGTATGCTTTTAAGTTAGTGGTATGAGATCTCTCCATATTTTTCTTTTTATAATGCAGGCAGTTGGTGTACCATGAACTTGCCTCTTAGAACTGCTTGCACCCATTAAGTTTGGGTGTGTTGTGTTTTCATTTTCAGTCAATTCTAGGAATTCTTTAATTCCTTTGGTAATTTTTATCTTGACCCATTTTTCATATGGCAGTGACTTGTTCAGTTTCCATTTTCTAAGCTTTCTGCTATTTCTCTTATTATTTATATCTAGCTTTAATATACACCTGGCAGGATGCAGTCTGTTGTTTCATTTTCTCGTATCCGCTGAATCTTGGTTTGTATTTGAGTATGAGGTCAATTTTGGAGACAGTTCATCAGATGCTGAGAAGATAGTATATTCCTTTGTGTTTTGGTTAGGTCCATTTGGTGTATAACATCAGTAGACTTCAGCCTTTCTCTGTTTAGTTTTCGTCTTGGTAAGAGTTGGGTAGTAAGTTGAAGTGGGATTCCCCTCTGTATGCTGTGAATACCAATGGTTAATGAATAAAGAAACTGCCTTGGCCTGTTGATAGGGCAGAGTAGAACTAAACTGAATGCTGGGAGAAAGAAGGCAGAGTCAGGAGAAGCCATGTAGCCCTGCCACAGACAGATGCCTGAACTTTACCTGGTAAGCCAGAGCCTCGTAGAGATACATAGATTAATGGAGATGGGTTAATTTAAGATATGAGTCAGTCAGAAATACGTTTAAGCTACTGGCCAAACAATATTGCAAATAATATGGTTTCTGTGTGATTATTTTGGGAGTCTGAGAAGCCGGGAACAAACAAGCGACTCCCTACAACAGTAAGTCTCCCACTATCCGTGTGTGAGGGTCAATATGTGATTTAAGTTATAGTATGTATGTATGTATGTACTGTGAACTTGTGCTCCCTTGTGTTTGATGCATAGATGTTAAGAATTGCAATGTCCTCCTGATGAATTTGTCCTTTGATGCGTGTGTAGTGTCCTTCCCTGTCTCTTATGATTAGTTTTGGTTTGAAGTCTATTTTGTCAGATGACTTTTAGTAAAATGATTATACTAGCTTATTTCGTAGGTGCATTTGCTTATAATATCTTTTTCTATCCTTTTACCGTGAATTGATGTCTATCCTTGATTTTAAGGTGTATTTCTTATGTAGAAGAAGGATGGATACTGTTTTCATGCCCATTCTGTTAGTCTGTGTTTTTTTATTAGGGAATTGAGACCAGTGATGTTGAAAGATATAAATAACCAGTGTTTGTTGATTCCTGTTACTTTTGTTTTGGTGTGGTGTCTGTGAGTGTGTGTGTGTATGTGTGTATGTGTGTGTGTGTGTGTGTGTGTGAGAGAGAGAGAGAGAGAGGCAAAGAGAGAGAGAGAGAGAGAGAGAGAGAGAGAGAGAGAGAGAGAAAACATGTGTTTCCCCTCTTTTGATTTGCTAGTCTGGGATATTATTTATTCTTTGTACTTTGTGGAGTGTGTTAACCTCTTTAAGTTTGAATTTTCCATCTAAAGCCTTCTTTAGTGCTGGACAGATATTGCTTAAATCTGTTTTTATCATGGAATGTCTTATTTTCCCCATCTATTATGACTGAAAGTTTTGCTGGGTATAGTAGTCTGGGCTGGCTCTCTTAGAACCTGTAGAGCATCTTTCCAGGCATGCTGGCTTTTAGAATCTCCCTGAGAAGTCAGGTGTAATTCTAATACATCTGCCTTTATATGTTACTTGATCTTTTTCCCTTGCAGCTTTAGTAGTCTTTTTTTTTTTTAATTCTGTACATCTAGTGTTTTGATTGGTATGTGCTGAGAGGGATTTATTTTCTGGTCCAGTCTATTTGGTGTTCTATATGCTTCTTCTACTTTGATAGGCATCTTCTTTAGGTTAGGGAAATTTTCTTCTAAGATTTTGTTGAAAATATTTTCTGACCTATTTCTTTCTGACTTTGACCTATTTCTTCTCCTTCTATTCCTATTCTTAGATTTGGTATTTTCATAGTGTCCCAGATTTCCTGGATGTTATGTGCCAGGATATTTTTCTTTTTAGATTTAACACTTTCTTTGACTGAGTATCTGTTTCTTCTACCATGTCTTCAAAGCCTGGAATTCTCTCTTCCAACTCTTGTATTCTATTGGTGAGGCTTGCCTCTGAGGTTCTTGCTCGAGTTCCTAAATTTTTCATTTGCACATTTCCCTCAGTTTTGGTTTCCTTTATTGATTCTATTCCCACATTCAGGTCTTGAGCTTCTTGATTCATTTCTTCCCACTGTTTGTTTGTAATGTCTTTGTCTTAGGCCTCAGTTATGTTGCAATACTCAGGGCCTCTTGTGGTAGGGCTGCCAGGCTCTAGAGGAGACATATTGTCCTGCTGCTTTTATGATGGTGTTCAGACATTCTAGGTGCTGCTATCTGTAACTGTCTTTGTTGGGCGGGTGTTTTTAACTTGGTTTCTGTTGGCCTCCCTAATTCTTAGTAGGTTGTGGTGACTATGGGTTGCTTTTAGGAAATTCTTCTGGGACCCTGATAGGTGTGGCCACTTAGAATTCTGAGTACAGTATGTTTCTAGGTATTGGGAACTGATACTTAGGAATGGGAATGGGCTGGGGGGTGGGGACTGAAGGGCCCCACAGGAGGGAAGAAAGCACTAGGGTCTTCTTAGTCCCACAGTAATGGGGGCAGAGAGTGTAGAGAAGCCACACATGTAGACTGCTACAGAGTTGAGGATGAGACTGGGGGGTTGGATATGGAGGAAAGGAGGGAAAATGCAGATCTATCTAGCCTATATGCCCTGTTGGCCTACTTTGCTTCTCTATCAGGTTTAGCTGGAGGTTCCTGGAGAAAAACTGCTGAATTGGGTTTTAGAGAATTAGGAAGGGAGATTGGAGAAGATCTGCATGATCAGCAGGAGATGGGGGCAGAAAGGGTTTGGAGGAGAGGAGGGAGAGGTGAAGATCTGCAGGTAGCCTACCCGCTTGTCTGACCTGAGTGGCCTGTGGGTTCCCAGTGAATGGCTGCTGGAGTTAGGGGAAGCGATAAAGCCATGAGTGGAGGGAAGGATGGTTGAGGGAGAGGGTCTACATTGTATTGGGAGGCAGAAAGGGGAGGCTACAGCAGATAGTCTGCTACCGAGCTGGGGATGAGACTGTGGGATTCGATTTGGAGGAGTAGAGAAAAAGGTGAAGATCCACAGTGAGCCTAACTGCTTCCCCCACGTTTCAAAACTTTTAAGTTACACTAATTTACTTATCTATCTCAATTTCTTTATTGTTTGTTTGTTTATTCTGTGTGCCATGGAGGGGGTGTGTAACCAGGAGGCAAGTGTGGAAGTCAATGATAACTTGCAGAAGTTGCTTTTTTCTCCTCCCATCGTTTAGGACCTGAGCTGGAACTCAGATCTTCAGCCTTAACGGCAAGCACCCTTATCCACAGAACCGTCTCACTGGGCCTCCAGTTACCTTTCAGTTGTAATTCTAGAATTGGGCAACACCTACAAAATACAGTAAGTATTCTGATGGGCTGCATGGACGATGTTAGTTCCAAAAAGCAGAGACTTGGGTACCAAAAGCAGATTGGTCTTTAAAGGCCTTTTCCTCATAGGGGTCTCAGCAGAGAGAAATTTTACCACTAGAGCTGCATGTTTGGGAGTTTGACTGTTTAATCTCTCCTTCCTTCCTCCCTCTCCTACTCTCCCCCTTTCTCCTCCTCTTTCTTCTCTTCCTGTATAAATCTTACTTGGCAGAAGGTCTTTAAAAAATGAAAGGACAGGCGAACTATTTGGGTCCCTGTCCCTTACTTCCTGTATGTAATCACTATGAACACTGCCTGGCCCGGCCCCATGATGAGACTGGGTCCTGTCACCTTGTGTATCTGAACTGTAACCGCTTTATTTCAGGGCATTACTCTCTCCCACCTAGATGGTTAACATTCTCCCAGCTGACCTATATTTAAACATCCTTGACTCACTTTGAGAGCAATCTTAATGATCTTACAAAGCCACAAGTCAGTTCCTGTCCCTCTCCGGTCTGATGATCCCTAAACTTGCCCTTGTGCTTGGTATAAGGTACTGATGCCCAATCATTCCTTCAGTCCCTGCCTCCTCTCACTCACTTTGTGTGCCCTCCCTTGCTCTCCTCCGCCTTGGGGCTTTGTTTGTCCCTGGCCTTTGAATCTAGAGTAACTTTCCTTCCAACTTCCTTCCACATTTTAATGTCAAGTCCTCTTAATCCTCCAAACCTTGTCTCAATGTCTGTTCGCAGCCTTAGCAGACGGCCTGCTTTGATTTTCTACACTGCCGTACTCCTGCCTAGCGTTTGCCACAATTTGGGTGGCAGAGTATTTTTTTTTCCTTTGTAGATTTTAACTTAATTTGAGAAAAATCGCACTTTTTAAAAATGTGCTCTGGACCTTCTTGCTCGCTCTTTCTCTTTGCAGTTGGGTCAAGCCCGTGGTGCCTGTCGCCCCTCCTCTCCCTGTGCGCTTCTGGCTGTGGAGTGCGCCTCCGGCTGTGTACTCATTTCTAGAGTTCCTCAAGAAACTGGTTCAGCAGACTGCAGAGGCCACAGACGCATCGGGAACCACGGAGGGACTGTCCCTTGGTAAGAATCCTGGCACTAGGCTGGAGCTCGGTGGCTGTGGCGCAGGAAAGAGAAAATAGAGGTCTTGTGTGGTGAGCCCCATGGGTACAGAGCAGCAACGTCCCTTCCCTGGCAGGAGGGAAGGCCTAGGGTCTGCCTCTTTTCAGAGTGATTAGAAACTGTACTCTGTAAGCCATTGTGTATATACACACGTGTATGTACATATGTATTGTGTGTGTATGAGAAACAAAATGTGTAAACAGTCCAGTAACTATGGATAATTGTAAAAATTACCATTTTTATGTAACTTAGAGACTGTTTCTAGAAGTAAAAGATGTCCAACTCAAACTGGCAGACAATAAGAAAATTCTTCTTTGTATTTTGGTTTGTTTGGGGCATGCGTGTTTCTCTGTGTGTGTGGTATCTATGCATGCATGTCTTTTCAGTCATACTATTAAATCAACATTACAGGAGGCCATTGTCTTGTACCTAGAGCTTCCATGAGATCCAATCAAAATGGAATCCTTCGCCGCGCAGCTCCCTATCACTAACATGCCCGTCTGGTCTGAGAAATCAGGACTAGAGGCTGTCCAGATGCCCAGGTGTGGTGATGTCACCCATTAGCCTTAAGCATTTCACACGCAAAAATAACCTAAAGGAATCTGGCCTAGCCAGTTAGCTCTTTTTCCCTATCATTCTATAGCTCTTAAATTCACTTAGCAGGAAAGTAACTTTAAACTGATCAATCTGGTTTTAAATTTTTATTTATTATATATATTATAATTATATATATTATGTTGGTCTCCCTAACCTCCCCATAGCTTATATGTTATAAAACCGAATCAATCGTCTCCTCTCTCTGGAACACATGTTCTATTCCACGGGATGAAGTGTTACTCGATTCCAGAATCAAAAATAAAGGCAACCTTGATTGCTAAGCTAAATGATTTTCATTGTGTGCTTGGACAGTTCACTTCAGTCCACTTGAGGGCTTTATCTGGATGAGGTAGGAATTCCTCCTGGACCAGTGACCCTGACTACAGCCAAGTTTCTTTTTCTCTGCATTTTGGCTGTGCCAAGTGCCGTGAAAATGTAAACGAAGAGAGAAATTGCAGCTCATACAAGGAGCGTTGCATCTGTTTTTGGACACTTTTGCTCCATAGCTACAAGATGGCCATAGAAGCTATGTCACCCTGATTATGTTCCGCAGCCTGTAGAAACTGGCATTAATATATATTTAAAATTCTTACATGGCTTATTTCCAAGCAAAAGCAAGAGCACAATTTCTTATACTAAACTGCATGCTAACTTGAGCTGACCAGTTCCTGCAGAGATCAGTAGAGGATTACCGTAGGTATTCAACCAGCTGAAGCACAGCCCAGAGCCAGCTTGATCCCACCCGCACAGTGAAACCGCAGCGTCCACACTACTGTCTAAGTTACAAGGCCTGATGGAGCCTCAGAAGAGATTTAGTTTCAGAAAATGTGGGCTAAAGAGGACGAGGAAGGGGGCTGGTGTCTCAGGACAACATAAGAGGCTAGCCACAGGCCAGAATACTAAAGATACTAAAGGTGCAAGCCGGAAAAGTAAATGTTAGCTAAAATCAGCCGTCTTCGGGCAGGGCAGGGCCGGTAAGTGAGCTTAAGTGGCCTGGAATGGCTTCTGATAAACTCTCCTCACAGACTCAAGGACTCTCCTGTGGTCTGGGCCACAGTCCCTTCTCCTTTCCTGTTTCTTTGGCACGGCTGCCATTTTTACAGCTTGGTAATCGAAAGGCCCCTTTCACATCTGTCCCGATCTATGGGATGCGTGGTCCAGGCGGAATAGGCGCTGGAGCAGTGATTCTCAACCTGTGGGTCCGGATCCCTTTGGGAAATGAACGACCCTTTTACAGGGGTCACCTAAGACCATCAGAAAACACAGATATTTACATTCCGATTCATAACAGTTACAAAGTAGGAACAAACATAATTGTATGGTTGGGGCTTACCACAACGTGAGGAGCTGTGTTAAACTGTGGCAGATTGGGAACCACTGTGAGGATCCGGAATGGAAGCAAATCCACAAATCGGGCAGATTCAAATTCTCATTCTCTCTCTCTCTCTCTCTCTCTCTCTCTCTCTCTCTCTCTCTCTCTCTCTCTCTCCACAAAATTGAAGGACACTTAGTTAAGTTCTGAGGGGAGAGGTCACTGAAAACACTCATAATAGGGTCTTAGGCTTGTCTTCTATGTGAAATGTTTCTACTACTTCCCCAAATCACAAAAACATTTTTACATTTTGGGTATATATCAGAAGATTTTAAATAACTGAGTTCTATTGTCCCATATTAAAACAAAAGGAAGAGCTGGGCATGGTGGTGCACACCTTTAATTCCAGCATTAGGGAGGCAGAGGCAGGTGGATCACTGAGTTTGAGGCTAACCTGGTCTACATATCCATTCTGGGTGGGCCTGAGCTACACAGTGAAATGCTGTCTCAAGAAACCCAAACCACAAACCTCCATCATTCTAATTGACTCTTCAACTGAAGAGTTTCGAAGCATCTGTATCTACAAATAATGAATGAGTGCTGAACCCTGGTGTATTTGCCTAGAGTACAAGGGCAGGCAAGCCTATACCCATTTCCATTAGAAATAAATTTCAATATAATTTTACATTTTTTATTTAATCATCAACATCTGCATATATGTTTTAAGTTTTATTTTTAACCTTAAACAGGAAATTTAAATTTTTTAAAGATATTTTTGTTGCAGATAAGCATGGAATACTCAACTATAAACGTACAATAGGGAACAGAATGGGGATATGACATACAGGAAAAAATGAACACAAAATTCCCTCAGATAAAGCAGCAGGTAATACTTTTACTCTGTTTTGTTCCTTTAAAGGAAAAAAAATAGGACCTCACAATGCAACCCCAGTTGGCCTGAAATTCACATTGTAGACCAAGAGGGCTTTGAATTCACTCAGATCTTCTTTTTCTGCCTCCCAAGTGCTGGCATCAAAGGAAGGCACCACGAGGCCTGTGTGACACACAGCATGATACATAGCTGCTACTGCTAGATTATATGCAGAAAATTTGCTTAGAGAGTACATTTTAGGTGCTCTTATCACAGCCAATAAAAAGGAATTATAAAAAGAGATACATGTCTATTTGTTTTTCTATAGTAATCATTTCACTATATATTATATATATAATATGCTTTATACCACAACTGCATATAATAAAAATAAAATGATTCCTGAAACCTCAGTGGAACTCTGAAACACAGCTTGCTCCAATACTGAGGGGAGTTAAGAGGTGGGTGAACATCCGCACAGCAGGACACCACACTCTATAAAACCTCCACAGTGGGACAAAATCCTGGGCCCCTCCCCCAACTCCCTTGGCTTTTCTAGCCAGCTAGCAGGGAGTTTCCTGCCTGTAGGCTCCCCCAAAACCCAAACCCATCCACTGGCCCCCTCCAAGCTACTAACCCCACCCTACCTGAGAGCTTGCTATAATACTGAGGGGACCAAGAGAGAGGACCAAGAGAGCAAACCAGGAGAGAAGACCAAGAGAGCAGGCATATAGAGACCTTAGAGACTTTCTGAGACACAGGCATTGACAGTACAGAGCAGACCAAGAAAAACTCCCAAACACTCAAACAGCCACTGCAAAGATTGGACCCAAATGCAAAGACACTGCCAGCCTCATTTGAAGAAACCCAGTGGTCACATAACAGGAAGACTTGATCATCCTAACCAAGAAGAAGCAGAAGGAAATGACTTAAAATGTAACTTTATGAAAATGATGGAGACCTTTAAAGAGGAAATGAAAAACTCCCTTAAAAAAATGGAGGACAAGACAAACAAAAAGTTGGAAGAAATTAATAAATCCCTCAAAGAAACCCAAGAAAAAACAATCAAACCCAAGGAAGCTAACTGCACCAAAAAAAAAAAAACCCCACAGGCAACTGATAACCCCCCATCAGCAAAACCCAAAGAAGGGGAAACACACAAACACTACTACCAAAAAATATCTGGAATTAACAACCACTGGTCATTAATATCTCTTAATATCAATAGACACAATTCACCTATAAAAAGACACAGGCTAAGAGAATGGATACGAAAACAGGATCCAGCCTTCTGCTGTATACAAGAAACACACCTAAACCTCAAAGACAGACACTACCTCAGAGTAGTGTAGGAGACTTCAACACTCCACTCTCACCAATGGACAGGTCAACCAGACAGAAACTTAACAGAGAAATAAGAGAACTAACAGATGTCATGAATCAAATGGACTTAACAGACATCTATAGAACGTTACGCCCAAACACAGAAGAATATACCTTCTTCTCAGCACCTCATGGAACCTTCTCTAAAATTGATCACATACTTGGTAACAAAGCAAACCTCCATAGATACAAAAGAATTGGAGTAACCCCCTGTGTCTTATCGAATCTCCATGGATTAAAGTTAGAATTTAACAACAATACTACTCTCAGAAAGCCTACAAACTCATCGAAATTGAGCAGTAATAAAGAAAGCAATTAAAGACTTCCTTGAATTCAATGAAAATGAAGGCACAATGTATCCAAACCTATGGGAGACTATGAAAGCAGTGATAAGAAGAAAGTTGACAGCACTAAGTGCCCACATTAAGAAAAATAGAGAAAGCTCACATTAGTGACTTAACAGCACACCTGAAAGCTCTAGAACAAAAAGAAGGAGACTTATCCAGGAGGAGTAGAAGACAGAAGATAATCAAATTGAGGGCTTAAATCAACAAAATAGAAACACAGAAAACAATACAAAGAATCAATGAAACAAAGAGCTGGTTCTTTGAGAAAATCAACAAGATTGACAAACCCTTATCCAAACTAATCAAAAGGCAGCGAGAGAACATCCAAATTAACAAAATCAGAAATGAAAAGGGGGACATAACAACAGACACTGAGGAAATTCAGAGAATCTTTAGGTCATACTACAAAAACCTGTGCTCCACAAAATTGGAAAATGTAAAAGAAATGGACAATTTTGTAGATAAATACAGTATACCAAAATTAAATCAAGCCCAGGTAGGCAATTTAAATAGACCTATAAGCTGCAAGGAGATAGAAGCTGTCTTCAAAAACCTCCCAACCAAAAAAAAAAAAAGCCCAGGCTGGATAGTTCCAGTACAGAATTCTACCAGAATCCAAGAAGATCTAATACCTATACTCCTCAAAGTGTTCCACATAATAGAAACAGAAGGGTCATTGCCAAACTCTTTTTATGAGGCTACAGTTACCCTGATAACCAAAACCACACAAAGACTCAACCAAGAAAGAGAATTACAGACCAATCTCACTCATGAACATGGATGCAAAAACACTCAATAAAATACTGGCAAACCGAATCCAAGAACACATCAAAAAAAAATCATTCACCATGATCAAGTTGGCTTTATCCCAGAGATGCAGGGCTGGTTCAATATCCAAAAATCTTTCAATGTAATTCATCATATACATAAACTGAGAGAAAAAATTTCATTAGATACTTAAAAAGAATTCGACAAAATCCAACACCCTTCATGATAAAGATCTTAGAGAGATCAGGGATACAAGGAACATATCTAAATATAATAAAAGCAATATACAGCAAGCAAACAGCCATCATCAAATCAAATGGAGAGAAACTCAAAGCGATTTTACTAAAATCAGAAACAAGACAAGGCTGTTTATCTATTCAACATAGTTCTTAAAGTTTTGGCTATAGCAATAAGACAACAAAAAAGATCAAGGGGATTCAAATTGGAAAGGAAGAAGTCAAACTTTCACTATTTGCAGATAATATAATAGTATATATAAGTGACCCCAAAAACTCTACCAGAGAACTCCTACAGCTGATAAATACAAGAATACAAGAGCAACTCAAAAAAAAAAATCAGTAGCCCTCCTATACACAGATGATAAAGAAGCTGAGAGGGAAATCAGAGAAACATCACCTTCCACAATAGCCACAAATAGCATAAAGTATCTGGGGGTAACACTAACCAAAAGAGTGAAAGACCTATTTGACAAGAACTTTAAGTCTTTGAAGAAAGAAATTTGAAGAAGATACAAGAAAATGGAAAGATCTCCCATGCTTTTGGATTGGTAAGATCAACACAGTAAAAATGGCAATCCTACCAAAAGCAGTCTATAGACTCATTGCAAAATCCCAACACAATTCTTCACAGACCTTGAAAGAACAATAATCAACTTCATATGGAAAAACAAAAAACCCAGGATAGCGAAAACAATCCTGCACAATAAAGGAACTTCCGGAGGCATCACGATCCCTGACTTCAAGCTCTACCACAGAGCTACAGTACTGAAAACAGCTTGGTATTGGCATAAGAACAGAGAGGTTGACCAGTGGAATTGAATCAAAGACCCAGATATTAATCCACACATCTATGAACACCTGACTTTTGACAAAGAAGCTAAGACTATAGAAAAAAGAAAGTATCTTCAACAAATGGTGCTGGCATAACTGGATGTCAACCTGTAGAAGAATGAAAATAGATCCATATCTATCCCCATGCACAAAACTCAAGTCCAAATGGATTAAAGACCTCAATATAAATCTGACCACACTGAACCAGATAGAAGAGAAAGTGGGTAATGGTCTTCAATGTATGGGCACAAGAGACCACTTCCTAAATATAACCCCAGTAGCACAGACACTGAGAGCAAGAATAAATAAATGGGATCTCCTGAAACTGAGAAGCTTCTGGAAAGCAAAGGATACAGTCAATAAGACAAAAAGGCCACCTAACTGGATAGGAAAAGATCTTCACCAACCCCACATCAGAAAAAGGACTGATCTCCAAAATATATAAAGAACTCAAGAAATTAGACATCAAAATTCTAAATAACCCAATTTTAAAAATGGGGTACAGAACCAAACAGAGAATGTTCAACAGAAGAATCTCAAATGGCCAAAAGATGCTTAAGGAAATTTCAACATCCTTAGCCATCAGGGAAATGAAAATCAAAACAACTCTGAGATACCATCTTATACCTGACAGAATGGCTAAGATCAAAAACACTGATGATAGTTTATGCTGGAGAGGATGTGGAGTAAAGGGAACACTCATCCATTGCTGGTGGGAATGCAAGCTTGTACAACCACTCTGGAAATCAGTATGATGGTTTCTCAGAAAATTGGGAATCAACCTACCTTAAGATCCAGCAATACCAGTCTTGGGCATGTAGTCAAAAGATGCCCAATCATATTACAAAGGCATTTGTCCAACTATGTTAAAAGCAGCATTATTTGTAATAGCCAGGGTTAGGTATTTTGTCTTAGATGAGCCTCTCCGCAGACACAAATAATTCCAATCAGACCAAATTAAAAGATGCAATGCTCCCGGGTGGCCCCAGGAAAGCATGGAGAGGGGAAGAGAGGAAAGGGAAGACCACACAAATCCCGGATACCATGTGTTCATTCTCTTTGGGGGAGTTTAAATAGCCTGTGGGAGTGGTCCTGACCTTCCCTGGGGAGGGGTTACCATTTGGTGGGCTTTCTTGACCCTCCCTTGGGAGGAGTTACCATTTGGTGGGCTTTCTTTACCCTCCCTGGGGAGAGGTCTTATGCCAGGAGCTGGGGTGAAGCCCCCAGACAAATAATCTGGACTTTTTGTATAAAGGGGTGTTAGGGAGCTGAGGTGATGCTTTTGACAAAACATTCCAGTTTTTTGGATAAAGGGTTGCCAGTGAGCAGAGGTGAAGCCCCTCAACCAAACATTTTAGGCTCCTTGGATAAAGGGGTGCTGGCTCCAGTTTGGTTGCTTCCGTGGGCATGGAGCAATGTGGGAGAGGGGAGAGCTGGGAGTTGGTGGGCTCACACTCAGCGAGAGGTGTGGCTGGAGCAGCATCCGGTTTACTGCCATCCTGGACACCTCATGCAGCTGTTTCTTGAGGGAGATGAGAAGGCAGGTGGCTAGTAGAAAAAATATGTTGTTATTATTGGCCCTATGAATGGGGCTAGTCATGGGAAGAGTCATTAACTGCCAGAAAGAATGGAACAGAGAAGTGCTCTGGTTGTACAGGTGAGGCTCAGGTATATAACTGGGACACAAGAGCAGATAAAACCAGATTTTAGTTGGTAGGTGTCCTTGAGCCAGGAGGGTTGGTGCCAATGGGAAAGTCCCAGGAGCTGGTGCAAGTGTTGGCATTGTTTGGATAGCTGGTCTTGGTCCAGACAGCAGGAGGAACCTGTAAAATATGCTTGAAATGGGTGGAATTAAAATAGGCTCTGGGGAGTGTTTTTACCAGACCAGATTTCTATGTAATGCAGCAGAACTTTTTCAGGAACCTGCAGGTAACTTGTTAAAGGGGAGTGATAATCCTGAACCTCTGAAGATATACCTGAAACCTATTAGTCCTGGACTATGAAGACTGTTAAAGAGGCACACCTCTCTGTATTTTAGCAGAAGACTTAACAAGTGAAGTAATGAGCTACCAGTACCTTAAGTCATCAAATGCCATTAGATAGATCTGAGAGGGATAAATGAGCAGAAATGAGATAGCTTTTATTTAGCTAAGCAGGCAATCCCAAGTCTCTCCTTAGTCCTTGGAGAACACCAGCCAAGAAGCAGTGCTTGCCATTAGCTTCTGAGTACAAGAGGCCCAAAGATTTTCCTGTGGGGCGAAGATTTAGTCTACCTGACTTGGTGGGATGAACAGATTCCCCAGGTGGCATCCAAAGAGATGGAAGGCCACTTTTTGCTGTGTGGGTGGCTTTGCCAAACCCAAAGGTAAGCTTCAAGGTAGAAGGTCTTTTGCAACCATGCATCTTTTTGGAAGAGTTATAGGATGTTGCAAGAGTTGGCATGTCTCTGTGTTAGAAGCTCTTTTGTTAAATGCCATACTCTCCGATCTGTAAAGGCACCTGAGAATTACCTGTTATATTTAAACTTGACATATAAGCTAAATTTAGGCATGTATTTTATCCAATTAGTTACAGCTTACCAATGGTAGTAAATGTAAGAAGATTAAAAAGAATATTTTAATACATCAAAGAATACTAGCACATGTTGGTACTCTTACCCAAGATGGTGGTGGGGTCAAAATGGAGGTTACCCACGTATTTGTATTTTTCCAGAGCTGTTGTAATCTGGAGTTATATGTTTTACATATCTTAAAACAAGAACACATGCACACAGAGATATAAATAAGATATAAATAAGACATGCGTACTGTGGAAACAAACTATACACATGTAGACATAAAAGCATAGTGCGGCCACATTATTTTGACAGACAGACAAATAAAACGTTTTTAGGGAACCTGTGTCAGCTGACCAACTTAAAAATCCTGGTGTAGGCAGGCAGCAGAAGCCAGGGAAGCACACAGTGGCCCATTAAGGACTGGATTAGCAGACGCTGTAAGGGAGAACAGAAACATAAGGAAGAAGAACTATACAGTTTTAGAGTGGAAGGACGGGGGAAAACAGATCCGGATCCATTGTAGAGGGTCCCAGTGTGAGACAAACAGCAAACAGCTAGAGAAGCAGGGAGGGAGGCGGGAAGAGAGTGAGGGCTGGAGCACCAATCCAGAAACCATGGACTTTTGGACCTTCTTTGTTTTACATTAGGTGTTAGTCCCAATTTAAAAGGATTTTTTATAAAAGGCAGCCCAAAGGCGTTTGAGGATCCATCTTCAAATCACAAGAACCCACTTAGAAGCCCATGCCAAACCTTGGGACTCAAGCCTGTTGCAATGTGTCTACCGGGACAGAGCTCTTGAGTCAAAAATGGGGGGGGTCATGAAAAAGTGGGTGACAGACACCTCTATCCACTCAATCCCATCTCAGCATCTGGCACAATCGTTACTTCCATGGGAAGCTCAAAAATTGACAAATCCCCTTCCACACACTAGTGGCATGTACTCAAAAAGGGAAACTCACTGAGTCAAAACCCATCTTAACCTGGCAGAGAGTACGCCTGAGAAGGGCGTTTTCCAATACGTGGCCTTGGGCCTGTGGGAAAAACAGCCCCCCCCGCCCCCGTGGAACCTCCAAATGTTAGGTATTTATTTAAGACAAGCCTCTTCGCTGACACAAATGATTCTAATCAAACCGAATTAAACTGAATTAAAAGATGCAAAACTCAGAGACCACGTGGTCATTCTCTGGGGGGCAGTTTAAATAGCGTGTGGGAGTGGTCTCAGCCTTCCCTGGGGAGGGGTTACTGTTTGGTGGGCTTTCTTGACCCTCCCCAGGGTCTTATGCCAGGAGCTGGGGTGAAGCCCCCAGGCAAACAATCTGGACTTTTTGTATAAAGGAGTGTTAGGGAGCTGGGGTGATGCTTTTGACCAAACATTCCAGGCTTTTGGATAAAGGGGTGCCAGTGAGCTGAGGTGAAGCCCCTCAACCAAACAACCAAAACCTGGAAACAACCTAGATGCCCCTCAACCAAAGAACTGATAAAGAAAATGTGGCAGATTTACACATTAGAGTACTACTCAGCAGTAAAAAACAATGACATCTTGAATTTTGCATGCAAATGGATGGAAATAGAAAATACTATCCTGAGTGAGGTAACCCAGACCCAAAAAGATGAATATGGTATGTACTCACTCATAAGTGGATACTAGTCATAAACAAAGGACATTGAGCCTATAGTTCATGATCTTAGAGAAGCTAAGTAATAAGGTGAACCCAAAGCAAAACATATATAGATACGCCTGAAAAGTAGAAATAGACAAGATCACCTGACAAAATGGGAGCAAGGGGGTGGGAGGAGATGGGAAGCTGGAAGGGGAAGAAGAGGGGAGAAGGAGAGGGGTGAGGAGAATTTGAGGAAATAGGATGGTCAAGATGGAGAAAGGACAGAGATGAGAGCAAGGAAAGTGATATATTATATCTTGATTGAGGGAGTCATTATATGGTTAGCAGAAACCTGGCTCTAGAGAAATTCCCAGGAATCCACAAGGATGACCCCAGCTAGGACCCTAAGCACTAGAGGAGAGTGGGCCCAATCTTGATTTGCCTTGTAGTCAGACTGATGAATATCTTAAATATCACCATAGAACCTTCATCCAAGAACTGATGAAAACAGAGGCAGAGACCCACATTGGAGCACTGGACTGAGCTCCCAAAGTCCAGTTGAATAGTGGGAGGAATGAGAATATGAGCAAAGAGCTCAAGACCATAAAGGGTTCATCCACTAAAACAGTCTACCTGAGCTAATGGGATCTCACCAATTCCAGCCGGACTGGGAAAGACCAAGCAAAGTGGTCCCTCTGAATGTGGTTGACAGTTGCACTCCTGGGGAAGACTGAGGGGCTACTGGGAGTGGCACCAGGATTTGTTCCTACTGCATGTACTGGCTTGAGAACCTATTCTCTTTGGATAGATGCCTTGCTCAGTCTGGATATAGTGGGGAGGGCCTTGAACCTTCCACAGGGCAGTATGCCTTGCCCTCTCTGAGAATTGGATGGAGTTAGGGTGGGAGGGTTTGTGGAGGGAGTGGGGGAGGGAGGGAGTGGGAACTTGGATTGGTATGTATAGTGAAAAAGGATAGTTTGTTTTTTTAAAAAAATAAATTAATAAAAATAAAATGATGGGGCAACTAAACTGTTTTATATTTAGTTATTATGTGTAAATATCAACTAATGATGTGATGATTTAAAATATCATATATAGGTATTAGAATATAAATGTGTTTATAAATATGTACACATGTGTTGCTCTTTTGTCATATGATAAAATATTGGGATCTCAATATCGAAACACAAGGAAGAATGTATTGCTTTTAAAATATCTTAGGACCATGTGTGTAACATGTTTGCAGACAACACAAAGAGAAAATTATGTTAGAAAAGCAAGCAGGAAAGGAGGGAGAAGGGCGCTGTTGGGGCTGGTTGTGGGATTCAGTATGATGACAAAGGACCTGTCTACTCACATTTCATTTTGTATCTGTTAGCAAGGAGACCTTCTAACTAAGAATGATTGAGTGGACGTCAATAAAGGGAAAGAGCAGCTCAAGATGGAGAAAAAATTGTAGCAGCCATTTCCCTCAGGAGCCAGAGGGAGCAGTGGGAATAGCAAGCATTCAGTCAGCCAGGATTGACTCCGAACTGAGTGTTATCAATGGCCTAGAGACAAGATGTTAAACTGGGCTCGTCTGCATCATGGACATGATGTGATTTACCACAAAGTTAAATTTAATACTGGAGATCGAGAGCTTTGCATAGAGTCAGGTACAGCAAAACATAAACAGTTAGCAGTTGTAATTGATGTCACCGTGGGCCCTGGGACAGTGTCATTCATGAGCTTCACTTCCTGCCCTCGAATACAGAATAAGAACCTCTACACCCAGGATGCTGTGCACATGAAATTGCTAAAATCAGTGTTTGTGAGGCAAACAGGCTCTCTGGTCAGTATTAGTTCTTTCTCCAATCTCTGTCATATTGCTTTTGGATAATGCTGATGGGCCACAGTGAAAAAGACTCTAACTAAATACATGCTTATAGAATATTACTGTTATTGGCTTTAGGATCCATTAGCTAAAAATAAACAGAAAAACAAATTTCTTGCTGGAAGAAAAGAAAAGGGTCTTTCATCATAAATGACTCTTTCTTTATGGATGAGACCTTTGGGCTTTGCTCTCAGGTCTCAATTATGACAAAATTATTTCTGTGAAATTGTGGAATGTAAATATATGTTGTACTATAGCCTTACATCAATATTCTCAAGGAGATAATCAAGATATTCATCAATGTGACTATGGGACAAGGCTAGTTCAGGCACCCTCTCCTCTGCTGCCCAAGTACCTAGCTGGGGACATCCCTGTGGACACCTGGGATCCCCTCTAGGGCCAAGTCTCTTGCCAATCCTAAAATGACTCCCTTAATGTAGAGATCTTATTC
>PVIU01018380.1:0-39168 GCA_004026605.1 Ondatra zibethicus
CTCTCGCCTCCTTACAACACCTATAAACTTATGTGTTTGAATACTTGGCCATAGGGAGTGGCACTATTAGGAGGTGTGGCCTTGCTGGACAAAGGGTGTCCCTGTGGAGGCAGGCTTTGAGGTCTCATATATGCTCAAGTAACACCCACCGTCACGGTTTACTTCCTGCTGCCTGCGGATCAAGATGTAGAACTTTCAGCTCTTTCTCCAGCACCATGTCTGCCCGCATGCTGCCAAGCTTCCCACCATGATGATGATGGACTGAACCTCTGAACTGTAAGACAGCCCCAATTAAATGTTTTCCTTTATAAGAGTTGCCATGGTCATGGTATCTCTTCACAGCAATAGAACTCTTAACTATGACAGTGATCATGGAGTTCCTAGAGGTGAAGTAGGTACAAAGGCTACTACATTTTTACTTGACTTAGAGGAAATGTCCATTCAGAGGCAATGCCCTCCCATACACTCCCAAAGATGTATCCAGTTCACCCTTCCCATCCTGATGTGGGATTTCCCTCTGCCTTCCCCAGAGGACTTATGATCTTTCACAAAAGCGGCAGTACATTGGAGAAAAGGATCTACTTAGACCTGGGCACTGCCTCCGAAAAGACATTGATTCTAGAAAACCCGAAACATCACTGTAGCCCTCCAGCCAGTGTTAAGAGGGTCATGGAGGTCATGTGACCAAGGCTAAGTTTTATGTTAGGTCTGACTCACAATTGGTCCAGTGTGTCCCAGCAACTACCTTGAAGGGGTTTCTCTAGATGTTAGTGCTGGGTTAGACTAGACATATCTAGTCTCTGTAGAATCTGCACATTGGTTTCCTAATCTATGGAGTAAGGGTCATTATAGCAGGAAAGATTAATTAGAAGCATCAGAGATGTCTCTGTCTAGGAAAATAGTGACCCAAAAGTGATGCTACATTCTTAGGGGGATTAAAGAATGTGTGCAATCATCAAGTCTTGAAAGATGCAAGGGAAGCATTATGGTCTAGATGTGAAATGTGCCCCATGAACTCACATGTTTGAATATTTGGTTCCCAGCCAGCAGCTGTGGTTTGGGAGATTGTAGAACCTTTAGGAGGTGGCCACACCTCTTAAGATCTCACAGCAGGGATTCTATTTCAGCCCGAGTTTGGTGAGGACATTTAAACCACAGCAATGCTTTAGAAAACTGTGCAATAAAAGATGAGCTTACAAGGCCCCAAAAGGCAGTAGCAAGAAGCAGCAAGCTGATAGACTAGCTCAATCACACTGGTAGACCTGGGCATGAGACAAATGTCATGATAGGTGTGAGATTTCCTGCCTCGCAGCTGCCTCTACACAGAGGAGTGAGAGGGAAGGGTGGAAGTGGGCTTGGGGCTGGAGAAGAATTTGATGGGTTTGGGAAATAACACCAGACACCAGGTGTCACTATACCCCAATCCTGAAAACCGCCAAGCAGCCACGGAGCTGCCAAAGGATTTTCCAGAGTGATGTGAGCGCCATCTGCTGGCTGGGTTCCTTCCTGCCCGGCTTTCTCCTGCAGGGCTGGCTTAGAAATTCTGCTTAAACTAGAGATTCAAAAGGTGTGTTGAACACCATGGATGGCTCCCTAGGAATCTAAGCAGTATGCCACCAAGTTCTATAACTGAACAACCAGCCCTTTGAGCCCTTGGGGAAGTTAAGACCTTAAGCCAGGGTTTGCAAATTTGCATTAATGTAGTTATCAATTTTGATCTTATAAGGGAAAGAAAAGGGCTAGGCAAACTAGACACCATACTCCCCTGTGGTGGTTTGGATAAGAATGCCCCTCCATAGGCTCATATATTTGAATATTTGTTTCCCAGTTGTTAGACTGTTTAGGAAGAATTAAGGGGTGTGGCCCTGCTGGAAGAGATGTGGCCTTATTGGAGAAGGTGTGGGCTGTCTGACATGTGTGCTGGGACCCAAGCTCAGGTCCTCTGTAAGAGTAGTATGTGCTCTTAACCACAGGGTCATCTCTGCAGCCCCAATGTGTTGTCTTTCAAAATGAAAAACAAAACAAAACCAGCAAGCTATTAAAATTGAAAGTGAGTATTCAGCATCTGAAATATTTTCAAGTCCTCCCAGAAGTATGAATGCCACGGGCTGGGGAGCCTAGGAACAAGCCCTCACTTCATGCTGTGAGAGAGTGAGGGTGCATATGTGAACAAATAAGCCCTGGGTTCTAAGATGGACTTTGAGCTGTGGGCTATGACGTGGAGGAAGCCCTGTCTTCCAGCAGGGCTTGGAGAAGTGTAAAAGGCCAAAACAAACAAGGAGTGACACCGTCATCAGCTGCTGCCAATACTTAGTTTGTCCCCAGCGACAGTTCAACAGCAGGGCCACCTGAAACAGGAGGTGTCCACCAAGAGCAATTCTCTCATCCCAGCCAGACTCAGGAGAGTCCCGCTAGTCCCCACTCCCCACCACTTACCTGGTACATGGTAGCTATACAGTCATCAGATTAGAATTTAAGGAAACATAAAGAGTCGTTGAGGAGTATACCACGAAAGCACAGAATGTTCACATTTTTCATAACTCATGTATCCAACATTTTCTGCAGCAGTTAATGGATTACAGAAATACGGATACAAGGCATCTGTTTTCTGTGGAAAACTACATTTAAGGCCATTATATTTGAGAACATATAGTAGGATCAATAAATCAAGCTGCTTGGCTTTGCTCAAGAATCTGGCATCTTGCTGTGCAGTGATGGCCCATTCTATCATTTGGGAGGCAGAGAAAGGTGGGCCTCTGTGAATTCGAGGCCATCCTGATCTACAGAGTGATCTACAGTATAGCCAGAGCTACACAGAGAAAACCCTATTTCAAAAAACAAACAAAAAAAATCTGACATCTTCAATTTAAAAGGAGCCACTTGGGAATCATTTGGTCAAACAACTTCTTTCTTTCTTTCTTTTTATTTTTTGAGACAGGGTTTCTCTGTAGCTTTGGAGCCAGTCCTGGAACTCATTCTGTAGATCAAGCTGGCCTCAAACTCACAGATATCCCCTGTCTCTGCCTCCCAAATGCTGGGATTAAAGGTGTGCACCACTACTGCCAACCAAACCAGTTTCTTAGCAAGTATACAAAACCGAGGTCTGGGACTTCCAAGAGAGGTCAGTGGCTTTCCAAGTACACACCACTGAAGTAGCAATGCTGGAACCAGATGCCAGGTCTCCTGGGCTGAAATATCTCACTACCCACAGACTATGGTCAGCTATTTTTGTGTGAACCTGCTGTTTCACATGTAGTGAAAGTACCATGTACTTAGAGTATCATTAAATGTGGAATTGTAGAGAAAGATAAAGTATGTAGGTGAGTTGCTAAGGCCAGGCTTTTAAAAGCCAAGCAAGCATTCAGGATAGGGCATGAACTGGAGTTAAAGCTAGCCTTAGACATGGGCCACACAGAGCGATGTAAAATGGGACATCAAAATGAGGGTCAGAGTGGAATGCAAGTGTGGTATTTTATTCTGTATTTCCTCCCATTCTTCCCGCTCTTGTTTTTCTTTAGGATCATATCATGTTCCTTTCCTTCCAAGAGAGCTTGTTAGAATCAAAAGGCATTTTCTGTACGCTTCGAGGCATCTACAGAACAAAAATGTGTAATAGACACACCAAAATGAATCAGCAAGGAATCTAAATGCACCAGTAGAATAAGACAGTTGCCACAAAAGCAGACTGCAAGAACAGGGAAAAGAAACAGCAAAACTAGAAAAAAAGTTATAAAATCATTCTGCTTACTGTGGGAGAAATTCATTCATTGCTGGAAACTTCATTTTTACTTTTAAAAAGTAGGGATAATGACAAAACTTCAGTTGACAAGTGCTCAGTAAAGAAAATATATTGATAATTCACAATAGTGCAAAGGTCTCCCCCCCCCCCATATATATAACACTAGCTAGAGGCAGGCTCCTCCCACTGGAACTTTTATCATACTACAGCCCAGTAAGGGGCCAGGCACTCATGACTAAAGTATGTGCAAAAGCTGGGTTGTAGGTACATAGGCACTTGAGAGTTGCAGTCGATTTTAGCAAGAGACATGACAAACGTGGAGTCACAGAGTCTGTGGGAACCTCTGTCATTGTGGCAAATGCCCAGTTTCATGCAGTTACAAAGAGTCTTCTTCTGAGTCACAGCTTTAAGGCCTCTAGTCCATGTTGAGGGGACCCATGCCTTTAGAGCTCTATTGTGGGGGTGGTGCATTTTGGTGGGAGTAGAGAAAACTTGATTACATCATAGCTAAAAGGGAAAGAAAAGAGGGAGGGTCTGGGGGTTCACCTCACTGACCTGAAGACCTCTCAATAGACCCATTTCTCAAAGGCTATGCCTCTCCCCAACAGTGCCACAGGCTGGGATCAAGCCTTTATGCCCATGGGCCTTGGGACACTGAAGCAACTGGATCAATTGTCCTGTTGCTGTGGCAAAACCCCCAATAAAGCAACTAAAGGAGAGCAGTCTTATTTTGGCTCAGAGTTGAAGGGTACAGTCCACCGTGGGGAGTAAGGGCAGCAGGAGCTCTGGGCAGCTGGTCCCATTGCACCCACAGCCGGGATTTGAGGAGTGAGTAATCAACCTGCTTTCTCCCTTTTTATCCGGTCCACGAACGCTGCCGCCCACAGTTAAGAGGCTTCTCCCTCCCAATCCAGACAATGCCTCACAGACATACCCAGGGGCTTGGCTGTTAGCTGTAGCTTCTGTCAGGTTGACCACGGATGTTAACTGCTCCAGCATGCTGGAGCAGAATCTGGAGTTAGACATAGAAATTTCTCTCCTAGGTCCAAGAATTCTTTCTGGTCTTACTCTGGAAATGCTGTCACCTTACATGACGGCTTCCTTCAGTTTCAACACAGTTTTGAGAACACAGTTCAGCTTAGTTCCAGCCACCCGTCAGACACAACTGCAGGCCAAGACAGAGGGCACTCTCTCAGACCCCAAATGCGTGGCATTTTTGCAATTCTAAGAGATGATAGGGAAGTTCAAATGAATTTCTGCCTTTTGTTCCCATTTATGTTTTGTTTTGTTTTTTCTTAATGGACAAAGGAATTCCCGTCAGGAGAAGCACAACTTCCTATAGGCAAAAAGCAGACTTTGCAACTGTTGAGATTGTGAAAGGAGACACACTTCTATCAGGCAGTGGTGGCGCACGCCTTTAATCCCAGAACTCGGGAGGCAGAGGCAGGCGGATCTCTGTCAGTGTGAGGTCTGGTCTACAGAGTGACTTCCAGGATTGCCAGGGCTGCAGAGAAACCCCGTTTTGAGAAACCAACCAACTAATCAAGCAAACCAACAAAGGAGGCACACTTGATAGCAAAATTTAATCTTTTCATGCAGAAAAAGGCAGAAGTCTTAAATGTATCAATTTTTAGCCATGTGCACACAAGAAAATACAATCCATATCAAGATGCAGAATGTTTCTTCAGCCCCAGAAAGTCGCCTTCTCTTTCTTTCTGTCAGTATCAACATCTCCGAAGAGTCAATGGCACAATATTGTCAGTATGGCTTTATTTATTTTGTCTGGCCGTTTTCATTTGTTTGTCTTGGTTCAGCACAATATTTTTGGCTTTGTTTCTGTTATTATCTGTACCAGATTTTATCTTCTACATTTTTCTATAGGAAAGAATTAAATTTTGCTATCAAACATACCTCCTTTCACAATCCCAACAGTCACAAAAAGTCTGCTTTTGCCATGGGAAGTTGTGCTTCTCCTAACCAGGAGACCCTTTGTCCACTCAGAAAAACCATAAACAAAACAGAAGGCAGGAATTCATTTGAATTTTCCTATCACCACTTAGAATTCCAGCTTGTATCTCTCACTGGATATCAGTCCACTGCAGAAATATATATCACATTTTTTAAAAAATGGTCTTTAATTCATAAATATATTTGAGTTATTTTTAGTTTAGGCCTTTGTGAGCAAAACTGTCAATAGCCAGACACGGTAGCACTTAGAAGACTGAGGCAAGAGAACTGTGGGTTTGCAGCCCCTGTGGGCTACACAGAGAATTTCAGAACAGGCAGGGTGCACCCCACCTCAGAGAGAAACCAACTAGCTTGCTATTTCCCAGTTGTTTCGCCTTCAACAATTTAGTCCAGCTCTCAGCTTCATTTTCTCCTTACCTGCAGCCTGAAGGTCATACCCACTCTGTGTGATGGTTGTGAAGACTAAACAAGATGAATTGTTTAAGGCCTCTGTCTTAGTCAGTGTTCTATTGCTGTGAAGAGACACCGTGACCATGGCAACTCTTATAAAGGAAAACATTTATTTGGGGCTGACTTACAGTTTCAGAGGCTTACTTCATTATCAGCATGGCAGGGAGCATGGCAGCAGGCAGGCAGACATGGTGCTGGAGGAGCTGAGAGTTCTACATTTGGATCTGCACAGAGGAAGCAGAGGAAAATAATATTTTAGTTTTGCTGCTGGCTTTTGAGACAGGGTTCCACAATGTAGCCCAGGCTACCCTTACTGTGTGTCTCAGCATTCTGACACAGGAAGAGTGTGATTCTTCCACATTAAGATGGAAACTGAGACCCATAGACAAACACAAGTCACTAGAGGCAAACACTGGAGTCCATGCTGGACACCATAATCCATAGAACATGCTCCGGAAAGGACTAAGGTCAACTAAGTCTTGATTGCCTGTGATAGTTAGTGTTAATTGTCTGTCAGCTTGGTAGAAGACAGGCCCCTAAGCATGCCTGAGATAAATAGTCTTGATCACAGTGTCAGTGTGGGGAGACCCATCTTTATAGCAGGCTGGGAGACCCTGGACTGCAGAAGAAGGTAAGTTGAACGTTCATTCTCCCATCTCTGTTTCCTGAATGTGGATGTGATGTGAGCAGCTCTGCCAAACCCCTGCCACTGTGACATCTTTGCCACAATGAACAATAATCTGGAGCTGTGAGTTGAGTCCATTTTCTCCCTTACTCTGCTTCTTGTCAGACTAGTTCATCGCAGCAATGGTAAAGAGACTAAGGTACCGCTTCTCTGACTCACTTCTTTTTCTCTTCCCGTTTTTCTTATTTTCTTCTCTGCTTTATGAGACATAGTGTCATGTAGCTCAGGCTGGCCTAAAATTGGTTGGGTAGCCAACGCTGGCCTTGAACTCCTGATGCTTCTGTCCCTTACCTCCTGATTGCTAGGAATACGGATGTGACCCATGTCTGACCTGTACTCAGTCTTTTCTCTCTCTGCCCAGATAGAAAGTTGACTTTCTCTCTGCTCCAAACAAAGGAACCAGTGTAGTTTTTTTGTTTGTTTGTTTTTAATCTTTTATCTTTGGGGGCCTGCCATCCAACTCCCAAAGAAATAGAGAGACTTTTTCTTACTTGTGAATGCCTGCTCATAGTTTGGCCTGCTTTTAGCCAGTTTTTCTTTACTTAAATTATCCCATCTACCTTTTGTCTCTGGGCTTTTTGCCTTTCTCTATTTATTCTGTGTATCTTTCTTCCCTTCTTACTTTGCAGCTGGCTGTGTGGCTGGCCCTAGTGTCCTCTTCCCTTCTCCTTTTTTCTCTCCTCCCTCTTCTCAGTTTCTCCTCCGATTTATTCTCTTTGCTTGGCAGTCCCACCTATCCTTCTCCTGTTGGCTGTTCAACTCTTTATTAGACCAATAAGGTGTTTTAGGCAGGCAAAGTTACACAGCTTCCCAGAGTTAAACAAATGCAGCATAAAGAATCTTTGCATCATTAAACAAATATTCCACAGCATAAACAAACGTAGCATATCTTAAACTAATATTCCACAGCACACTAGTGCCTCACACCTGCTGTCCTGGTGCTGGAGAGGAAGTCAGGCTATGGAGCAAGCTGGCCAGCACAGTGGCTTTCACAGCTTTACCCCAGAGCCCAGTGTGAAGGTATCGGAGCTGGATCACTGAGTTGAGTTCCCCAAGTTCACCAACAAAGCAGAACCTGGCTCTAGAGTCTCTCTGAAATCAGAGCTGCCCAGAGGGTGGGGAGACGTTGGGGAGAATCTGGGAGCAGATTCACCAACGTAGAAGGGAGAGGCTGTCCGTCAAAGCTAATATACATCTGGACATGCTGACCAAGTCTCAGGGGATAGGGAGGAATAATGCCCTTTGTGGAATACATAGAAAATGCGAGAAAATAGAAAGCAGGCAATATACTTTGGCTCAGCATCCAGAAGATAAAGCATATCTTTATTGAAAACATAATTTGTGCTTGATAAGCACATGCTGATTTTATTTTGACTTAAAATTTACGTTTTACTTGCTTTAATAAAAAGAGAAATATCAATGGTTGGCATAGTAAATAAATATAAATGTCATTAAACACTAGAGAAATCCAAAGAAGAAACACATAGTCTTACTTGACCAAAAAAAAAAAAATCTGTGGTGGGAAAAAAGTTCTCTTTTGTACCCATTCCTAGGATCTCACAGGAATACTTTCTTTTTGTGTGTGCCCCTGAGTGCTTATATGGAGACCAGGCTCTGATATTGGCTGTCTTCTTCTATTACCTACTTTATCTCCACTTTATATTTTGAGACAGGCTTTCCACTGGCCTGGCTGACCAGCAAGCCCCCAGGATCCTCTTGTTTCTGCCACCCAGTGTTGGAATTATAGGCACACACCACTCTGCCAGCTTTTTATATGAGTGACGGAATTCAAATGCTGGTCCTCTCGCTTGTGAAGGAAGTTCTTCATCTCTACTGAGCCATGTTCTCAGCCCCTATAGTCATGATATCTAGAACGTGAGTTCCTGAAGTCCGAGGCAATGCTGTAACCACGTTGTATTCCAGCGTGCTGTGCCCAGTCAAGGCACCTGGCTCCCCATGTATGTTCAGGAACTGAGTTAAGCTGAATTGAAGAAGAGAGAACACAGAAGACCAAGGGAGAAATACAACGAGTAAGCAGCGAAGCAGAGAGACCAGGGAAGAAAGACCTCATTTTCTTTCTCCCTCCCTCTGTCCCCACATTTATTGCAGTTCCCTGACCTGGCTCCGACTCTTAGCCAGCCAGGGAAGGGAGATGGCAGAATGATGTTGCTCATGGGACTCTGCTATGCTCTTTGATTCTGCTGCTGTGGGGCAGGTGCTTTTTCTAAATTACACACGGAGGTGGCAGGTCATTTCTAGCCACCAGCCCCACCTGGCAAATGAAGCCTTGGTTGGCAACAGACTGACATTTCAGAGGAAAGCCAGGGGCTCCTGAATAAATGGGAAAACAGATGCTCCTGCCAAAAGCAAACTTGTCGGGGGCAGGGCGGCAGGGTGATGGTTGAGGTAGTTAGGCAATCTCATGCATGTAGCCATATACTGGCAGGCAAAAACGGGAAGTGTCCCGGGTCTCTGAGAGCTGAAGTAGCACACTTGGGGCTTCTGAGACCCTCTTGAACATTTCCACAGAATGTCCCACTCCACATCCATTTCCACATTTGTAAGAGGAAGTGATGCCACCAATTTGGGGATTGAACATCACTTGATACCCGGCATAGGCTTGGCTCTCAGTGCAGCGCTGCCATCATGCAGACTCTTTCTTGTCTTGGCACCTTGGTGACTTCATCTGTTAGGCTCCAAGGGTTGTATTTACTTTATACGAACATACTGAGGGTCGAAGGACTTGAAATCAACAGGCTCTTAACAAGGGATCTGGGGAGTCTACAGTAGATAACTCTGTGGCTTGAAAGCCAAACCAAGCCCAACTCAGTATCATCAGATCAGGGATCAGATTAGCAGATAGAAGGATGCTGTGGGATAGAGATTTGCAAAGGACACATCACAAAGGATTCCTGAGGAATGCTTGAACATGTCCTAAGAACATGTGGCCTGGGCATCAGCATCTTTGACTGGCTACTCAAACTCCAAAAAAGAGAGGGGTTGGTAACTTAGTGGTAGAGTCACAGTTTAACCAACGTAAAGGCCAGGATTCAATAATAAGTAGGGAAGCAGGGAGTCAGGGAGGGAGGGAGGCAGGCAGGGAGAGAGGCAGGTAGGCAGGGAGGGAGGCAGACAGGCAGGGAGGGAGACAGGTAGGCAGGGAGGGAAGCAGACAGGCAGGGAGGGAGGCAGGTAGGCAGGGAGGGAGGGAGGCAGGCAGGAAAGGAACACTGAGGAGAGGTGGGTGTAAGGCTAACCACACTAACCCCATTTAAATGAACATTTTTTAAATGACTTGAATAAAGACAGAAATTCTACTTATTAAATTTGGAACTCATCCAAAGTTAGAACAAAGTTTTAAAAAAAAAATTATGCTTTCAACAGGTTGAAAATGATGGACCAAACCCACCATAATTTTCAGTGTTAAAAATGTAAAAGCCCGTACTTGGGTTAAACAAAAATCACTGGAATTCAGAGAATAAAGGAAACCAACATAAAACTTACATATGAAAAATGAAAACTACATTAAAAAATAAATCGATGTGACTCACTTGTGAAATGTGACTGCCAAAAGAGCTGAGGTGGCTGCATTGCTTCATTAATGAGAGAGCAGAACCAGGAAAGCAAGTGTGGTGACTCACACTGGTGACACCAGTGCTACAGAGGCTGGTGCAGAGCTGCCATGGGTTTGGGGCCAGCACGGCCTACATACCAAGTTCTGGGCCATCGTGGGCTAGAATGGGACCCTGTCTCAAAAACCAAAACCAAAATGCTTTCTTAAAAGAGCAGAGTTAAGAAAAAGTAAACCTACTTTTCTGTGCTCCAACTTTTCTTCAAACTTGGAGAGAGAGAGAGAGAGAGAGAGAGAGAGAGAGAGAACTAGAGTAATGGAGGACCTGGAAAGCCACATGATCTGAGAAAGATACTAAAATGGAGGAAGACCATAGAGAACAGGGACCTATTCAAAGAATGAGGTGATTTAGAAGGTGTGTAATTTGTATCATCACACGAAAGAAAAGGCTTCTGGTGGAGACCTCTTAATCACGTCCTTTGGGACCATAGAGTTGAATATTTCAAAGATACTTTAAGAATGAGTCTTTGAAAGAACCACAAAGAAGACCCTAAGAGAGACATGCATGAATCTAATCTACATGGGAAGTAGAAAAAGACAAGATCGCCTGAGTAAATTGGGAGCTTGGGGATCATGGGAGAGGATAGAAGAGGAGGAAGGAGGAAGGAAAATATATAGCTCAATAAAAACAATTTAAAAAAAAGAGTGACTCTGAGAAAGGAGTTATCCTCCAGATGAGAAAAATAGAGATTCATGGTCTCAAGAACAGCTGCTATAGCTCCAAGCACCGTGACCACATTCAAAGAAAAGAGGGAGGGGGATAGCGTCAGAAAGCTATTCCCATTGGTTTCTCACCAGGAATTGAATATATCTTCCAGAAACTCCTTACATGCTTATTCAATTTGTTGAGCAACACAGAATCCTATGGCTACCTTTTGCTGTACAGGAGACAAGAAAATTGAGTATCTGACTATGGGTAGCCAAATCAAGCTTAAACCAATTATGATCAGGTCAACATGCCAATGCCCGAGTAACAGTAGAGTAGGTGATGAAAAGAGTTTGGTAGGTTCCTTGATTACACGACTGAGCAGCTCAATAGCCAACTCCTATGTGTATTTGATTAGGTCATTGCTAGTGGGAGTCTCTGGCACTCCAGTCAAATGCACGTTCATGAATATAAAGATGCTGTTGATGAAGGCAATGGGGAACAAACACATCCAGTTATACTAATTGGAGCTTCCATTTATTCAACCACTAGTCATTGAGTGGCCACTGTGCTTGTGGTATTTTGAATGAAAATGTCCTCCTTACCCCCATGGACCCATACATTTAAATGCTTTGTCCAAAGTTGATGGAACTCTTTGGAAAGGATTAGAAGGTGTGGCTTTGTTGGAGGAGGTATGTCACTAGGAGTGGGTTTGGGTTTCAAAAGCTTATGCCAGGCCCAGTTTCTCTCTGTGTCCTTTGCCTGCAAACCCAGATGTAAGCACTTAGCTACTGCTCCAGCACTATGCCTGCCCGCCTGTCACCATGCTTCCCCCACCATGACGGTCCTGAGCTCTACTGCCCTCTGGAACCATGATCCCCAATTAAATGCTTTCTTTTTTAAGTTGCCTTGATTCATGGTGTTTGGTTATGACAGTAGAAAAGTAACTAAGACAGTGTTCCAGGTACTGGTGGCACTCTGAAGCTGTGACAGTCCCTGCCGTGTTACAGTGGGAAAGACAGATACATTTCCAACAACCAGTCCTGTAGGAACACATCCCCACAGAGCAACCACCCTGGGTCAGAGAAGGCCTTCCTGACCGGTGATTGTCATCTGAAAAGGGAATGTGAAGACTGGGGTTGCCACCTGCCCGGAAATGCATCCCGGATGCATTGGATCTATCTCCTACCTGCTGAAGCGTCCTCACCGTGATGGTCACCCTCCTCGGTCTTACTCTTCCATCAGATCCTTACTGACCTTCTTGCTAGCACAACCTGCTTCTTCTTTAAGCTATGCAGGATATGGTTGTATTCTGCCTTAGGGTCCCCATTGCTTCTTGCACCTCCCAGATCTACCCAGGAAATGCCTAGCTGACTATCGCCTTGGATTTAGTCAGCCCTCAACATTTATTTCAACTGGACTTGAAAACGACATTTATAGCATTAACCCCTATCTAGTTTCAGACAAGATTGGATAATGTTCATAGAAAAGCGTGTATGTAGCATTCCTGCAAAAGTACACATCTAGAGGCTCAGATTTTTCTACCTAAACTTTTTTTCCTTTTTAAGAAAATACTAATACTTGTTATTATTAGGGCCAAGGGTGTGGCTCAGTGTCAGAAAGCTTGTCTAGGATCCAGGAGACCCTTAGTTGGATCCCTAGCACTGAAATATTAGTAATGGCGATTAATAAATGGTAATATTGCATTTCTGTCAACTATCATCATATCTAAGCTGGAGTCTGCTTGATTTATTACATTTATTCCAACCTTGTTGCTTAGTTTTAGGGACAAGGTGTTTGGATTTCTCAAGGAGGTCCAATCCTTGAATTAATCTGGATCTGCTGAGCATCTTCAGAGAGACAATTGTCCTGGAAGATAGAATGTTCTTCCTGAAAGTGACACATTGTTAATCTTCAGAGTAGGCAAATACAGGGCACACCCTTTAAAGATTGTCAGGTCAGAGCGAAAGAGGCCTAGCGATTCGTCCCAAATCATGCGATTTTAAGAGGTGTTCCCTGTGGCAGTTGTTTGGTTCTGGGAAGTCACCAGGACAAACAGAGCGCTAGAGACCTGTAGCCAGTATCCTTATTTTAAGCATTTATTTAACTCTGCCACACTCTGGCAGAGATTCAAGATACATCCTCTGGGTGGAGGTATCAGGTTCTAAAGTCGTAGCAGGCATGCGGACTACCAGTGGCCTTAAATTCAAAGCTGCCCGCACTACCGATGGAGTCAAATCCGGCGGGTGTTTCTCCTCTGTCCAAGTTGTAGTCCAGGGACAGGTCAGGGCGTGAAAAAGACTCGAGAAAAGGCACACGAAGTCCCACTGGGGTCAGTATCTACCGTCCGAAGCAAGGCCAGCCGCGCCCTTCCCACGCCGGCCAGCGCCCACTAGCGCAGTGGTTGATCCGGGAGGAGGCGGGGTCCCCAAGCGCCGAGTCCAAATCTGTGCGCTTCCCGGTCCTCCTCCTCCGCGCCGTCACTGGCTGCATCTTTCTGCCCCGGCACAATAGAGGCTCCGCCCTCCCTCCGCGCCAGCCCCGCGGCGCCCTGGGCCAGCAACCCTCCCTCGCCTCCTGCGCCGTGGCCGCTGTCCGTCCTGCACTTGGTCCTCGTGTGCTTCGAGTTTCCTGGCGCCAGCTTCCACCTGAATCCATCCTGCGGTGACGCCCTTAGCGAACCGGCGTCCGCCTCCGCCCCCTCGGTCACCTCTTTCTTGTGCCCTCTCTGCACAGTTCTAGGCTGCTGGGGTCAGGGAGGTGATGCTCAGGGTCCCTGGGGAGTTCAGTCCTGCTCCACTCAGCCACACCCAGCTTTAGACGGCTCTCTGAGCGGTCACTCTTCCGGCCTGTCTTTGCTGAGACCCCCTACCCAAGGTGGTCTCTGAAGGGACTAAGGTCCCTGTGTGTCGCATCACTCATGGCCAGTCCTCTGACATTAGTTCTCTGCTTTGCTCTGATGGTGACATGGGTCTGGGGGTCCAGTACCCCTCCCACAGGGACAAGCGAGCCCCCTGATGTGCAAACAGTGGCACCCACGGAAGATGACACTCTGCAAAACGAGGCGGACAACCAGGAAAACGTTTTATCTCAGGTAAGATGAGGAATCTCATGCCCTCCCCTCTCGCCTTCCGGGGATGGTAAGGACGTGAGGCTGGTCCTGGATGAAGAGTTTGTGAGCAGCTGGTTTTCTGTTTATTTTTAGTGAGAGGGGTATTTCCTTTTCGTTTATCACAGTATATTGTTTGTTTGGTTTTGGACAGACTTTCTTGTAGACCAGCCTGACTTCCAGCTCACTGTGTAGCTGAGGCTAGCCTTGAACTTCTGGTCCTACTACCTCCACTTCTCAAGTGTGGAGATTCCACCACACTGGCTTTTTGTTTTGTTTTGTTAAGGTATCTTCTTAAAAGTCGGTGTATGGGTCCTCCTCTAACAATTATGGAGTGCTTCAAGCTTTCCAAGCGAGGAGAAAGGAGGGGGAAGGAGGACTCCATACAGTCCTTGAGAAGAAAGGTGTATGTGTGTGTGTTGGTATAATGGTTGTGAAAAATACCTCTTGCCTGTGAGAACGCTCGTCACAAATGGAATGTGTAAACAGGAGGGCAGATGGATAGGAGGCAGGTGGCATAAGCCACGGGAGATGTTTTATGGCCTCAGAGACACTGGGGCAGAAGCACCGGGCGAAGACAACTGCTGCATGTGTGACGCGTGTGAGGGGAACCCCAGGACAGAGAGATCTATGTTCGGACCTGGTTCACTGGGAGTAGAGAGAGGAAGTACGGATCCACACAGTTCTGGCTGATTCTCAGTGGGAGCCAAGTGACCCACGATAGTGATGAGCCTTGTGGTGTCTATTTATGAATCTCACTCAGTCCTCAAAACTTCTAGCCCTCCCAGAGACGCTAGGAGTGAAAGGGCGGGCCTGGCTTCTGGCAGTCTCCAGCCTGGTTCTCAGGACTGCAAGGGTATCTGAGCTCTCCGATGATGGCACACTGATGTGCGGTGGGCGTCACTATGGTCCTCAGGATGAGTAGTGTCAGAGAAAGGATGCTGAGAGCATTGCCTGTACCTCCACTAGGCCCTCAGTCTGGGTCCTTACTAGAGAGAGAGAGAGAGAGAGAGAGAGAGGGGAGAGAACAAGCACTGTCAGCCCTACTTTGGGGTTGATCAAATGCTTGTTTCTTCTTTTAATAATTATGCTAACATATGCCCTGTGCCCACCCATAACCTCACACTGACCCTTCAATTGAAAGACTTAAAATTCCTCCCACTGGGGCTCTGGAAAACCATAAACAAAAGCTTGCCGGAAACCGGAGCCCCCTGAAGGGAAGGAACCCATCCCGGGTTCTCTGAGCAGGGTTGCCTAAGAATCTAAGCAGTTTCAGAAAGGAGACAGGAACGATTTATTATCAGCGTGGAGAGACTGGCTGCTTAAGTCACCCTGAACTACATACACCTCCTTCTTCCACTTGGTCCAGTCTGTATTTGACAGCAATCTTAGCGCAAACATTAGCTTTAGAAGAAACCCAACCATGGCAAGAAAAACATTACAAGCCTTCTTTCCGCAGACAGTATCCCAAGGAACATTTGCAGGCACCAAGCCCGCCTGCTGCCATCATTAGTCAAATGAAGGAACCCCTCTGCCTGGTTAGGATAGGAACCTTGGCTCTGCGGATAGAAGGCCTACTGGAGATGAGTTGATGAGGCTTCTGAGGGCTTTTCTCCCAGGCCAGGGACCGTAGAAAGCCTGCACCAGGAGGCTGGGAGGAGCATGTACCCAGAAGGAAATGTTTAACATTGTAACTAGTTTTTGTTCTTCTGGTTTTGGGGCTAGAGTTTTGGGTCAGTAGTCAAACTTGGGCTACATAAACCTTACAGACTTCTGGATTTGGGTTTTTTTTTCCTCCTGTGTCTACCAGATCTCCGTCAATCTAATCTGTCTTTGAAGGCTCACATCAAATACCACTTCCTCCAAGCAGATAGAGCCTTAGCTCCTAGCACAAATTTATCCCTGCTCTTCAGGGGCACTTAGCGCTGTCTAGTCTGTGTGCCTTATTTCCAGTGGGCTATTCGGGAACAGGCTCTCTGTCTGGCCCATCACTGCCTCTCAGCATACTTCGCACAGACCTGAGGAGGTGCTCTGTAAGTGTTGAATGAATAAATGGGGGAGACCCCTGTAGTCCTCATCGTCCAAGGCCAGCTTTCCCATTCCTCCTTCAACTCCGTCTTCGTTTCTCATGTAAACCTGGATTTGAGCAAAGGGCTATTGAAAGAACAATGAAGATTGGTTTTGTTTTTGTTTTCTTTAAATGGTAAAAGGCTAAGCCCCCCTCCCCCCACGAGAAATAGAAAGCTTTCCAAGGCCAACGTGCTAGCAGAGTTCTGAGTACATTCAAGGAAATGTCTGTGTCAGCGAATTATGAGCTATGACTTGTTCACTCCATGGCTCAGGGCTAAAGCCTTTGGCTAGGGCAGGACATTTGACAAAGTGAAATGGCAGCCTCCTGGAGAAGCATGTTTTTGTGCACCTCCAACTCTGTCTCTATGTGTGTCTAGTTGCTGGGAGACTATGACAAAGTTAAGGCCGTGTCTGAGGGCTCCGACTGCCAGTGCAAGTGCGTGGTGAGACCATTGGGCCGAGATGCCTGCCAAAGGATCAACACGGGGGCTTCCAGAAAGGAAGATGTCTACACTGTGGAAACCATAACCTCGGGCTCCTCCTGTAAATGTGCTTGTGTCGCTCCCCCATCTGCCGTCAATCCTTGTGAGGGAGACTTCAGGCTCCAGAAGCTTCGGGAAGCAGACAGCCGGGATTTGAAGGTAGGAGCTGGCAAGGGGAAGTGCCTTGGGTGAGAGGGTCCCTTGGGGATCTAGGAGACTATAGACTCACGGCTGGGCATGGAAGGCCTTCAAAGAAGGTCAGGCCTGGCCCCTGGAGTCTTCAGTGTCGATTTGAGGCCGATCTAACAAGCTGGACATTTTTATCTCTGAAGTTAGAGAGAGATGGGAACAGGAGGAGAAAATTTTGCCTGATGCCCACCCCTCCTATGCAACCAGGGAGGCCAGACCTAGAAGAAGCTGCCAGGCCCATCTGGCCAAAAGAACTCAGTGTTCTCCAGGAAAATCGCTGTTACAATTTACTGTCTGCCTACCACGAACACAAAAAATGCTAAATGCTAAAGGCACAAAGAGGAGTGAGCCCTTTGGTCCTGGCACCGCTCTTAGAGTGACTTGCTCCGGTCAGGTCTTCACTACCCCAGGGCTTGTGTTTTGTGATGTGGGGAAATTTCAGTCCGTGTGGGCAGCCCCTTGATTGGCTGGGGGCTTCAGCTGCCCTGTTCTTGCTCTTTCACTAGCAGTATCGGGAGGTCAGCCTGCCTTGTGTTCCAGTCTTTGCTGTATGATCCTCCTTCGCTTCTGAGTTCAACGCCCTTGAATACAATGTGGAGGGCCTTGGGGGATCTGGGAACATTGATGGATGACACCTAGTGAGTAGTTGGCACAGTGCCCGTGAATGAATGAGGGAAGATCTGATGTGTTGCTGCTGGGTCTGGGATCTGGCACCCACTCACTGACATCGTGGCAGAGACCTTTTTAACCTGACAAGGACTGGGTCAGGTTTGGCCATGTGACTCAGGGTGGTAGCTCTACCTAGAGCTACTTTCCAAAGCCAGTACCACAGTATTCAGTTCTAGGGTTGGACCCTGGGGGAATTTCTGGAACCACATCAGACAAAATCTGTTAGGACTAAGAAAAGTTATCAAAGTCCTTGCTAACCAGCTATAGGATCCCCTGGGATAGAAAGAGATCTTCTAAAAGTTGAGCATTTTAGTGTGGAGTTCTTCATTTGGAAGCAAAGCAAGAAGATGCATGGGGATCAAAGATTATGGAAGCGTGGCCCAGCGCTCTCCCCCACACAGGCCCTTGGTTGGAAGGAAGGCGCTTTCCTATGTCCCACCTGTCCTTTTGCCTGAGCTCTGCAGGCCCTGGATGCTGCCAGAGCCTAAGTTATCAGGGGAGGTATTTGGAAAAGACAAGAAGGCTGTATGCCCTGAGGCAGGATGCCACCTCTAACATGGACCACTGTGTTGTTTATATGATCAGTTTAGTTTTCTGTACTGAGAAGATACTGGGTGACTTTCAGGGCGTTTAGTCTAGGATGAAGTGAAGGGTTTCAGAAGCATGTCCTCGAGGTGCTGACATTTGCAGCCACTATTCTATGAGTTACCTGCTAGTAATGAGTGAGTCTCATATACATATATAGGTGTATATACATACATATATATATATATATATATATATATAGAGAGAGAGAGAGAGAGAGAGAGAGAGAGAGAGAGAGAGAACAGAGATAGGAGCTTAGAGTCTAGTAAGAAAGGCAGAATGGGGGCAACTGGCCTGTTCTGTAACAGACACAAACAGCCTGTGAAAGCGTCTAGACCTCAAGTTTATGTTTCTGTAAGGTCATCTATCTAACTGACTTTTTGCAGGCAGAATACACATCACAGCTGGGGCTTTTCTGTGTCCTTGCCTACACAAATGTGCTTCCGAGGGCACCTCTCAATTCCTGGCTAGTGGCTTCGTCTCGAGCCTCCAACATAGAGACCTAAAAGGGAACTTCTTTCCTGGGGTTCTCTTGGCCCCAGCCCTGAACCTGAACTAACTAACCCTCTGTTCTTGTTTCTTAGCTTTCCACCATTATAGACATGCTGGAAGGAGCTTTCTATGGCCTGGATCTCCTAAAGCTACATTCAGTCACCACTAAACTGGTGGGGCGAGTGGATAAGCTGGAAGAGGTAAGGAAGATCCCTAGTTCTGCTCACTCAGCCGCCTGGGAGAATCTCATGGTCTGGGTGCTGCTGACTGACACCTAGCTCTTGTGCCAAAAAGTTACTGCTTCAAGCACAAATCTATTATGTTAGTTTCAGAGTGTGACTCTAGAGCAATGGTTCTCAACCTTCCTAGGACTGTGGCCTTTTACTACAATTCCTCACATTGTTTCTCTGCTACTTCATAACTGTAGTTTTGCTACCATTGTGAATAATAATGTAAATACCCAATAGGAAGGGTCGTGAATCCCCCAAAGGGGTCGCGACCCACAGGTTGAGAACCCTTGCTCTAAGTGCTGGATTTAATAATATCTGTAGCCTCTTTACTGAGTATGTATGGGTTACTGACCACAAATATGTCAGCATTCCTCATGGGATAGATAGGCTTTGGGGGTCCTATCATGGGGAATCAGAGGTTCCCTGCTGAGTGATTAGTACTTGTGAGAAAGTGAGGATCTCTAGTTTATGCAGAAAGAGCGGCAGGCTTGGAGTTAGCAGAGTGAGTTACTCTGTCTGCCGCCACCAAGCAGTCATACCTCCACCCCTCTCATGATGTCCTGCCCACTTCTGTATGATTTTCCAGGCGATAAAAGGTACACTAACCATGATGGAACTACGTCAAAATCATTAAACACAGCATCTGAGTTATAACCAAGGAGAGGCGAGCGTAAACATTCCCACAATGCAGTGCTGGGAATGCTGGGCAGAGAAGATGAATCACTGCATTCATGATTAGCTAGCTCAGCACCTTCCCTTCACTCGTAAAAGACACTCCCAGAGGGGCCTGTGAGATGAGTCAGTTGCTAGAGGTGCTTGCCGCCTGTGGCTTTACTGAGTTCAATCCCCGGGACCCACATAGTGGGAGGAGAGTACAGACTTCCCCAAGGCGAACCTCTGACCCTCTGACCTCCACACCTGTGCTCCACACACACACAGAAAGAGAGATGTTTTAACCGTCCCCAAAAGCCAGTCATGGTAGCCCAAGTCTCTACTCCCATCTCTTGGGACGCAGAAGCAGAAGGATCATGCGTTCAGTGTCAGCCTGAATTACATAACAAGGCTTGTCGCAAAACACTTTCCTAGAAAGTGAATCCCAGTTCCCCTTCTGTCACCCTTAAGTTTAGACCCTTCCATCCTGAGAAGAGTTTTCAGAATATGAACATTGTTCTGGGGACATTAGTGGGTCTAACGTCACTTCAGTTGCCAAGTGTGATAAGAAGGGTCCAGGGTCTGCAGCTTGAGCCTGCTGACAGAGTGAAGCAGCCACATGGACCACATCAGCCCTCTCTACTCTGCCGACTGTCACCAGAGGGACTTCCTGGCGAAGTAGACCCGATATTGATAGCTAGAATGATAGAATAGATTGCGCGTTACCATCTCACTCCAGATGGAATCCATGCAAACACAGGACCCCTCCAAACCTATTGGTTCTGAAGGGTCAAACCAGGGCCCAGAACTGGAAAGTGCTTCTGTTCCCAGAGTCCCCTAGAACTATCCAAATGTGTGATATCCCTTTAAGAAAACGATTAACAGCCACCCTTTATAGTTTCATTTGCCCTTGACAGCCACATAGTTTCCATTCTTGCCAGCAAGTACAGCTTGGGGAAGATAGCTCTGTGAGAGGATACTAGAGGCCAAGGTCAGGTACCCATCCTCAGAGGAGGCCAGTGGAATGGACTTCCAAGATAGGCCAAGTCCATTCCCAGCCCCTGTGGCAGCTGAGGGTGGAAGCGGGAGGGATCCGGTGCAGGGCAGTGCAGTGGCCCAGCAGGATGGCACTGAGTCATTGAGGTTTTGTCTCAATCGTCATAGTGACGAGAGTATCTCTTTTCAACACTCACGTTTGGTAGCCAGCGTTGGACTTTTATAATAGCCGTCCTTGTATTTACACAGCATTTTACAGTTTTTTTTAAACATTCCATATACATTTAGTGATTTGTTTCTGTGAGCTGACCAGGATGTGAGCCCTCAGGAAATTCCATGGCTTGCCTGAAATCAAGAGTTAGGGCTGGGTTCTGGTTCAGGCCTTCTGGTTCGGGTCCAGGGCTCTTTCTAATCAGTCTCAGAAGTTCCTTCCAGTCCTTGTTCTCTGCCCTGTAGGCATCAGTTTTTCCTAACCAGAGTTTAAAAACCATAGTTCTTCCGAAGGAGTTTCTCACAGAACTGTGACTGTGTCCCCTGTGTATGAAGGTCCCACTCCATGGAGGTGTCCCTAAGCCAGACAACCTGAGGGAACAGGTCACTGTGCTGACAGGAGTCTTTTGACCCATGAAGTGAAACGCTGTATTCCAGACTGTGGTGGAATCAAGACTATGCAGGGTGTCCGTCTGGGGTATGCAGTGATTGAAAAGGCAGAATGTGGGTAAATGGAAAAAACACTCCCTCTCTCCAGCCCGGCTCTGTAGGAGGAACTGAAGTAAAATTCTGCTCCCACTTCTTTCAGATTCTTGAATCCCAAGGGGAGTTCTTTGGAGGTCAGACAAGACCAAAGGAGGTCAGATTGGAGGGGTTGTTCTCCCAGAGTAAGTGTGTTGCTTGGCAGAGCAAGTGGGCATACGTGTGCACATCTGTCTCGGGCACTCGGGAGAGTGTAGGCATGGAAACCTCATTTGCAGATGAAAGAGGAAGGAAGAGGGGAGAAATGAATCCTGGCCAGAGACTCCTCACTCAGTAAAATCCTCCCTGGCAGCTCTGCCTGTGGGTTGAGTTTAGTTGAGCTTTTATTTTAAATGATGTTAGCACACCCACAACCCTCATGACCTCCCAGGCTCACCCCCAGGGAAGCTTAATCATCTTCCTTGTTTTCTTTTCTTTTTTTTAGTTTTTTTAAAGGATTTATTTCTTTATTTGTATGTATTTGAGCATTTGTCACACGTGCTCAGAAGAGGGCAAGAGAAGATCCCCTTGAACTAGAGTCACAGATGTTTGTACAGATGGTTGTGGGTGCTGGGAACGGGATCCTGTCTTCTGCAAGAGCAGCCAGTGCTCTTAACCACTGATCCATCTCTCCAGCCCCCTCCTTGCTTTGCTGTACAAGTTTATTCTCTAAGGATGAGTCCCAAGTGTGATAGCTTCATCTGTTTCTGAACTTTGATTATATAGACTCCTATAGATCACATGTGTGTCTTTGAGAATGTGTATATGTTGAGCTGCTGTCACCCAGCTTCACATTTTTAAGATTTAACTCTGTTGTTTTTGTGTCTTATGATTCACCAGTTTTTATTCCTGTGTACTATTCTGCTATATGGATATACTATATGGATATTATCTATATGTTCAGTGATAATAGACATGTGAATTATTTCCACATCCATCATTCAGAACAGCCCAGGAACACCTCTGTGTAGGACCAACCCTGTGTGTGTACCCAGGCACATGCCTGCTCACATTCTCTATGGTATAAGACAAAGAATGAAGTGAGTGGATCATTAATTATCTTAGAGCGGTGGTTCTCGGCCTTCCTAATGCTGTGCTCCTTTAATACAGGTTACTCATGTTGTGGTGACCCCCAACTATAAAATATTTTGTTCCTATTTCATAACTGTAATTTTGCTGGTGTTATGAATAGTAATGCAAGTATCTGATACACAGGATATCTGATATGCGACCCTGAAAGGGGTTATGACACACAGGTTTAGAATTGCTGTTTTAGACTTTAAGGGGGTATTGCCAAACTGTCTTCTCGAGTGAGTACAAGTTTATATCCCCCCCAAGCCGATATGAAACTTCATCAACCCTTGATAAGGTCAGGCTTTCAAATTTGGGGAGGGGCGGATAAACTGTAGTGAAACTATTTGATTGGGTTCCAAAATCTGAGCCCCAAACACTTTCCTATTCACTTTGGGGAGTCCTGAAACTCATGCACCCTGCTTTGAGAACTGGTGCAGGAAGAAGAAACAACCGATGACCTCCAACACGGTAGACTCATGATGACAGCCTCCTGCCAATGGCTGGGAAGGGGAAGGGAATTCAGAGACTATGATGGGGAAGGTGGAGTTGAAAGGTGGGTAGACACAGAGCATAAGTGCTGGAAGAGGGGAGGAGTGGAAGTTTAGGAGGGAAACCTATAGCTTCCAAGGGCAACGATAAACACGGATCATTGTACACAGACCTAGGTGGCAATGATTCAGTTTTACCCTTAACTCCAGGTGTATCACGGACACAGATACTTTCCAGGTTGTCTAAGGCTGAAGCTGACTCTAAAGGCTGCCGGGTTAGAAGCATGGGCTGTGACACCTGGTACCACATATATTGCTTCCAGGAGCTCAATCAGAGGTGGAGACAATGATGGAGGAAAGATGATTAAAAGACGGCTCTGTTGTGGAGCTTCTATGGGATAAAATTTCCATAAACATGCAAATCTTTTTAATGCTATTTATTTATTTATTATGAATATAGATGTAAAAATTCTTCTTTCTTTTTTAATTGATTTTATTGAGCTATACATTTTTCTCTGCTCTCCTCCCTTTCTTTCCCCTCCCCTTCTACCCTCTTCCATGATCCCCATGCTCCCAATCTACTCAGGAGGTCTTGTCCTTTTCTACTTCCTACGTAGATTAGATCCATGTATATCTCTCTTAGGGTCCTCTTTGTTGTCTAGGTTCTCTGGGATTGTGAATTGTAGGCTGGTTTTCTTTGCTTTATGTCTAAAAGCCACTTATGAGTGAGTTCATATGATATTTGTGGAACCCCACCCCTAGTGGCAGGACACCTATAAACATTTGTGTGTATGTGTCTGGATATGCCCGTCTATGGCCGTGTGTATGCATTTGTATATGTATGACTGCATATCCCATGCTTATAAAATATATGATGCAAACTGGTAGCCCTTACCTGTAGTGTCAGCTGCTAGGAGCTGGAAGCAGGAAGATTAAGAGTTCAGGGCAATTCCTGGCAATAGGGAGTTCAAGGCCAGCCTGGTTAACTTAAGACACCATCTCAAGTAACAGCAAAGAAACAAAACCAAATACATGCATGCCTACAAGCTTTCGAAGTGAGGTTTCTGTTGCTGAGCCTGTGTGTGGCTTTTCCTTTGTACCTGTGTACCAGTGAGCACTGGGGAGGATGCTGTGCATCAGCTGAAGCATTTTCTCCAGATAATGTTCCTCTGAGGAAGATTACAAGTCTCTGATGGATTTTGCAGGCTCATAACTAGCCCTCTCCCTAGAATTCACTGTCCCAGGCATTGATGAGATTCTCCCCCGAATCTGAAGATCTATTGCTTTCTGTGTTTCTGGCTCAGAAGGCACGATCAAAGGAGCATTCCTCACTCAGGGGGTACATTTTGCACTAACCGGAAATGTAATTTTCACCTGTGCAGTGCTGGCACCGAATTAGGGAAAAGGTTGCTTTCCAATCTTCCCTCCCGCCCTACCTCCCAGTCCATCAAAACACCCTCTCTCCTGATCAGAAGGACTCTCTGCCGTCATTTTACCCTTGCGGCTTCCTCAAGCGTAGCTTTGGAGAGGAAGGTTTACTCCATCTCCTGCAGTACTCACTGAAAAGGCAGAGGGTCAGCTATAATGTTTCCAGTATACACTTCAGCTTTACTTAATTCAATTTACATCTTAATATGAGTTCAAGCCAATATGTCACCTCTCCTGGGGTTTTCAATGCTTCAAATCTAATTTGCTCCTGTGGAGTTCAAACTTTACTTCTTGGCTAAAGGTATAGGAGTCTGCCCTTCCATCTATTGGCTTAGGGACAGTTCATCACGGCCAGGATATGAGGGAGCATGTGGCTTGGTTTCTGGGGTAAGTGTCTGAGGGTTCATCTAACACTGAAACTCATCCCCGGGAACCTGAACTTATCTGAGTCCCCTTCCGAGCTTGGGATCTCCTGAGGGCAGCTGGGTAGCAGTGCTCTTTGTTCCCCAGGCCTGGCTCAGCAGCACCTGACACGCACAAGATGCTCAGCAGCTGTTTAGTTAGGGAGGGATTTAGAGCAGCAGCCTGTGACTCCCTCACCCCAGGTCCACCTGCTCCACCAGCTGTGGTCAGAGGGATTGGGCCACAGCCTTCCGTGCTGCCATCAGGCGCACGGGCTGCTTGCAGCTGCTCTTCCTACCCTAGCTTAGCTGGGTGACAGCTGTCAGCTGGGGTGGCTGCCCCTGGCCATCTGGTCCGAGTTGTATCCCCAAGGGCTCAGACGGGGAGGGGACAGCCAGGGCAAGCCAACAAGAACCACTAGCTCTCCCACTTTTGATTCCTTCACCCCAACACATGTTCACAATACCACTGCAAGACCACTTCACGCTTGCTATCAGCTCCTGAGCCTGGTGCACACCAAGTCATTCCTGCCAGGTAGCTGATGCATTGACTTGGGAGCAAGGTTTGGCCTACATGCAATCTGGCCCAGCTTCTTCCTACAGGTATCTAATGTATCCCAGGGCTCTTTCTTCCCTCCCTGCCTCAGCCATCCCAACCATAGCTCTCCTTTCCTTTTACATCGGTTTGTCTGCTACTGTGACAGAAAAGGCCATCCTGCTGCTGCACCACCTCTATGTGTTTAGCCCTGTTTCGCTCCCAGGCACTCTGTCACATACAACCCCTGGTCTGCTCTCTGTAACAAGCCTGGGTGTGGCGTATGCCTTCATTCTTTCTTCAAGGGGCTTGGAAAGGTTCTGTGGATGGCATGGCTATAAAACCAGGCTGTGACCTCTAGAGCCTTTCTCCATCCATACTCTTCATTCTGGTTAGTAAAGCAAGGCCATAGAGAGCTGCCAGACAGAGCTCTGCCATCTTCCTCCCTCACCCTAAGTAGTTTTGTCCTACCTTTTGTCTCTACCTTCCATGCCCACCCTTGTCCAATAGCTATGAGAGTTGAGTCTGCACCCAGAGGACACCCATGCCCCCAGTGTGCACATTTGGGTGTACTGGCTTCCACACTAATGCAAAGTATATGCTGAGCAGTGTGTTGATGAGTGTTCCTGGCTGACCCCAGTTCCACCTATGCACTGTTGCTACATTGCTGGGGGAACCCTGCCCAGCCCGCGTGCTCCCTCCCTCTGGTTTTTGTACTCTCGCTTACAGTTAGCGCTGACACCTTTCCCCCATATGACCTTCCTGGGCTTGCTCTCAGATGATAGCTTGCTATGCTATACCCAACTGGATGTCTTTTTAGTGCGTGACACTTTTCAGTGAACACTCCCTGGTTCCCTAACTCTGCCTAGTCCAAGGACTCATAGCCGAGCTTCCAGATCTTTAATTGTGTTCAGCCGTCTGTTCCGGCCCTCTGGGATGCCTGCTCTTTCACTTTTTCCTCCCCACCCTCTACTTCATGGCGCCAGGATCCTTGGCAAGGACCATGTAGAATGCTGGCGTAAGCCAGATAGGCACCCTTCATGGCTGCAGCTGTCCCAGAGGGGAGGAGCTTGGGGCATGAGGGCGTGGCATTTGCCCATTTGACAGGGTAGGATCCTAAGCACCCTGAGTGGGTGAATGCCACGCCACACACCTCCAAGAAGTGCCCCATGAAAGGTCCTTGTTGTGATGAAGGCAGAGCCTCAGAGAGGGCCAGCAGCCATGCATGGGAGGTGGCTGAGTAGAGGTAGCCACAAAGGGGCAGCAGCTGCTGCTGCCACCCTGGGGACATCAGCTGGCTCAGTCCAACAGGCTGATGGGGGTGATGCCACCTCCAGCCTCGTGTTTATTCAGGCGGCCAACAGGCTTTGCTGTTCCCACGAGGAAAATAAACTATATAACTCCTCTGGGTTTGTAGAGCTGGCCTGCCTCAAACCCTCCTCTGTGGGAATCCAAACACTAAAGGCCTTGCTGAAATCAAAAAGGGAATTAGACTATAAACCAACGGGCAGGGGATCCCTGGGGCCCAGTGGGCAGGAGGCAGGAGTTGCACCTGTGGGCTGCTGCACTGGAAACTCATGTTTGGGGGTGCTCAGGAATCAGAGGGCAGCCTTTCAATAATAAAGACACTCAAGCCCATGTGCCCCACCACCTTGAGCACTCCAAAATATCAGTCGTTTGGGTGGAGTCCTGGGGCCCTTGCTGGGAAGTGGGTCTAAGCACAACTCAACCCCCTTGGAGTGTTGTCCCTTCCCTTGGTGAGGAGCCAGCACTGGCCTCTTTTTGTGTCACGCTGATTTAGTTTCCCACAATTCTTTACTCTTGTTGGTATTTTCTCGTTTCTTGGTCTGTTGTTTACTTCCTCGTGGAAGGTGACCTTCCCCAGGGTGAGATCCTCATTGTCATGCTCACTGAGCTGTCCCTGTGGTCCTCAGCATCCATGTGTGCTCACTGAGCCACCCCCACTGAAGCCACCCTTGCGGTCCTCAGCATCCATGGGCTAACAGAGAAGTTACACAATGGGCCTCTGCACTGCTGGGCTTTGTTCTCTGGCTTCAAGTAAGAAGCTATGGGAGAGACCGCTGCTCTAGGCTGGTTTATAAGGATGCCAGAGACCAGAAGCCTTCCCACTCTCACCCAGGAAGACCTTGGCTGTCACAAACAGCTTTTTCTTATTTCCATTTACTGGCTACCTCAAACTTCTATTTAAGGCAGCATTTCTCAAACTCCTTTGTAGACTCAGCACACCTGGAGATTTTGGGGAAATGTGGGTTCTGATCCTGCAGGTCTGGGAAGGGTGTGGTACTGATGGTGCTGGCCTCTTGTCCATACTATGAGTAGTGAGGATCTGTGGGAGCCCAGCATCCTGATTTGCTCTGCAGATATAGGACCTTTCATGCATCTGAAAGTTAACTACAAGGATGCTGTGGCATCTTTAAAGTGCTTGGTACTGCTAGGGCGGGCTGGACTGGCTGGGCACTCTCAGTAGTCTGGTAAGTAAACTTCAGGAGCAAAGGCCGGGGGGTTGGGTGACGAGTCAGCTCTGCCACTTTTTATTTTTATTTATCATGATTGTGTGTGAGAGTGATATGTATATGTGTGCCATAGTGCACGTGTAGAGGACAACTTTGTGGGGTCGGGCTCTCACCTTCCAACTTTATGTGGGTTCTGGGAATGAAACTTAGGTCTCCAGGTTTTTGAAGCCAGTAACTTTATCCTTAGAGCCATCTTACTGGCCTTCGACCAGTTTTTTTTTTCTTTTAATGACGTTTAACAAATTACATCCATACTGTAGGCCTTAGCAACTTCTCTGTAATATGAAAGGTTAGGCCTGAGTGCTGTTACAATGATGATGCTATGAACAATAACTGCCTACTATATTCTCTATGCAGTCAGACGTACCAGTTCATTCCATCCTCATAGCCATGTATAGGGAACGTGCTGGTACTGTCAACATTTCACTAATGGGGAATGGTTGCTGAGGGAGTTTAAATAACTTGCCTGAGGTCATCAAGCTAGAAATAGCAGCAGTGAGGTGTGAACTGGACACCCTCCTCTGTAATCTATGACTTTAACCATTGCACCCCTGAAGCCCTGTCGAGAAACAGCCACATGCTCTCAATCTTGGTGACTTCTCCAAACGAGACCCGTTTCTCACGGACTGTAGCTTTCACAGCTAATTCTGTGCCATTTCGAGAGTGTGGCTTGGGCTGACCGGTGGAGAACATCATGAGCTCTTGTAGAGCTCAAGACAAACTGCCCCTCAAACGCTGTGCTCTGGAGTCTGGAAAGCTTAACAAGAATCTGCTGGGCTCCCCTGGGCCACCCCCACAGGAGGCCTGGAGCCACAGTGTCTGGGTGTCACCATCTTCTTGGATATGTGAACATCAGCTTGGCTCTGAGCCACCCAGGCTCCCTTCTAGGACATTAGTAGCACCAACTAGGCTGCAGGGCTCTGCTTTTGAAACCTCTAAGCTCTTGCACTTTTGTCTGGTAAAGTGTAGAGAGCAAATATATCTTCTCTTTTACTCAGCTGCTTCCTCTATCAACCTCACCAACTTAAAAAGCAGGTCCCAAAGGTGAACACATCTGACATCTAATTTTAACTGATTCTGAGTGCAGGTGACCCTGGGGATTGAACCAAGGAGCTCACACATGCTAGGCAAGTATTCTACTGTGGGCTACATCCTCGGTTCTTTTTATGTCTCTTATTTTGACAGTAAGTTGCCAAGGCTGCCCTTGAGTTTGCTCTGGATCCCAGGCTGCCCTTGAGTTTGAAGTCTTTTTTGTTCCAGCCTCCTATGTAACTGGGACTATAAGCCTGAGCTACCAGCCCTAGTTACATAGACTATTTTATTATATTTATTTTCAGAACTGAGGATGGAACCTGAGGCCTTATAAAAGATAGACAAGGCTTCTGCTACTTCTACTACTAAGCTGCATCCCCAATCCTGCCTTTTAAAAAGCCTTTTACTTTTTATTTGTGTATGGGGGCATGCACAGGTGCACACACACTTGCATACATGTGCACATGTCACAGCATGTATGTGAAGGTTGGAGGACAACTTGTAGTAGTTGGTTCTCTTCTTCCACCATGTCCAGGAATTGAACTTAAGTCATCCTCCTTGATGGCAAGCACCCTTTCTTGCTGAGCTATGTTGCTAACTCCACTCAGCAATAACATTTTGGAGGGTTTTATTATGATGATTTTTAATTATGTGTATGTCTATATGCCTGTGTGCCTGTGTGTATGTGTGTGAGCATGTACATATGAATGCAGGTGTCTACAGAGGTGGGAGGTGTCAGATCTCTGTGGAGTTGTAGTTACAGGAGGGGTGTGAGCTTCCTGATGTGGGTGTTGGGAACCAGACTCGGGTCCTCTGCAAAAGCCCACGTAGAACATGTAGAGGCCTATGAAAGCCTTAGTATAGGACCATAGTTGGACAATGTTGGATCTCTATGAAGTCACTTCCTCTAAAATAAACTCCTGGGCAGAGGGGATGGCTGAGCTCTGTGATTCAGATCCCACCCGTGCCCACCTCCCCCCACTCTTCCTGCTCGAACGTTCTGACTGTCATGCCCGTCAGGTGAAGAACGTGCTGCAGTGTCTCTCCCGGTGACAGCAGCCACCTCCCCAAGACAGAACTCCGGGGGCATTTGGAGCCTGCCTCAGACATTCGGAAGATAGCAGTGCCAGCTGACCAGGATGCAGCTTTGGCCCCTTCTGGTGTGAACCAGGGTCAGAGCCTGGCAACTGCCAACTTGGGGTCATTTCAGGCAGCTGCTCTAAGGCACGGGTAGGAAACTCTGAAGTCAGCCTACCCATTTTCTATGTGAGTGATCTAAAAGCGTGGGGATGAACGGTTTGCGCTCACAGGAAAGCAGTTAGCACACTCCTTTCTCTAACCAACTTTTCTAAAGTCACCTCAATACCCTTCTTTCATACACTGAATGACTGATTCACTTGTGCAAGTGAATGGAATCCTTGGCACTGTTCTTCATCACTTGGTAAGAACACTGTATACTAAGAGCCAAAAAAGAGCCTGCCGGGTGCCCTGGCCATGGCAGTGCTATTAGTAAGGAAGCTAAGGTAATCTGGGCATGCTTAGCAGTTGGGTGTCTCAGAGCTGGAAACACTGCCTGGGTGCCTGTCCCTGGTTCCCAGAACAGTGAGTCTCACTCTGAGCCATCCCATGTAGCTTCATGGCTGCCTATCCCCACGCTTACACATCTCATGGTAGCTAGTTGCCTATTGCCTGTCTTCAAAACATTATAATGTATTTCCTTTTCAAAAACTCTTTTTCCCCCCCTCAGGAAGTCTCTAAAAATCTCACCAAGGAAAACGAGCAAATCAAAGAGGACGTGGAAGAAATTCGAACCGAGATGAATAAGCGAAGCAAAGAGAACTGCTCTGATAACATCCGAGACAGCATGCCCGACATCCGCTCAGCCCTGCAGAGGGATGCGGCGGCAGCCTACGCCCACCCAGAGGTACAGCCCCACATCCCCAGGGCATCTCCTCAGCCTGCAAGTGTGAGATCCGCTTCGGGAAGAGCTCTTCAGGGTTAGTCCTTCCGTAGCCAGGGTCTCGCTTCTGTGTAACAGCTCCTTAGGTGTGATGAGCAGGGATTAACCCAGCTTCACTCAACACTGACAACCAGGGAAGTTCAGCGAGTAAGGATGGAAGCTGGTACTCAAATCTGGATCTTCTGAGCCTTGGTACCATTCTCACAATCCCTGCTTTTGTGAGCATGTCCTTGCAGGACACATGTGCTCTCGTACCTGGGACCATCCAGGTTTGCGCCTGTCCAGGCATCATGACTGATAGCACGGTTTCTCCTCTCAGAAACGTCTCAGCTTGGAGACATTTATGTCTCCAAACAATATGGTCCTCCTGCTTATAAGGGACTTGTTTAGCCACTGTCATCACCGTGTGGTCATCACTGAAGTTCTGGAAAGCAGGCCAGGCGCAGGTCGGTACCCCATCTTACAGATGGACAAGATCTTGGATCAGTTGGAAAGCAGCGACAGAGCGTTTCGAACTCTGTCCCTTCCACCCAGTTGTAAAGCAGCGCCAGCCACCCCAGCATGGAGGGAGAGTGGAAAGGGGTTGGAGTCCTGATCTAACTTCTCCCACTAGGCCCCATGTCTTTTTTTTTTTTTCAAGACAAGGTTTTGGTGCCTGTCCCGGAACTAGCTCTTGTAGACCAGGCTGGCCTCAAACTCACAGAGATCTATCTGCCTCTGCCTCCCGAGTGCTGGGATTAAAGGTGTGCGCCACCACCGCCCGCCTTAGGCCCCATGTCTTAAAGCTTGCGCCACCCTCACAAAACAACAGGCCTGAGACCAAGCCTTCAATACATGGACCTTTGCGGGGGGGACTTAAGATCCAAACTGTAGCAGGTCACATTGTTTTATGGGACTCTGTTGCCTGGGTCATTGTGAATTTGGATAGAAAGGAAGGTTGTGTATGTGGACTCAGGACTCTTTTCTCGTTTGGTTGGTTGTTGGTTAGCCTAGGCTAACCTAGGCTAGCCTAAAACTTGCTGTGTCACCAAAGAAGGCCTTGAACTCCTGATCTTCCTGCCTTCACCTCCCAGATGCTGGGGTTACAGAATCTGTAGACCATCATGCCTGGTCTATGAGATGCTAAGGACTGAACCCAGGACTTTGTGCAAGATAAGCACTCTGCAAAGCAAACTACATTCCCAGCTTATAGGCTCAGAACTCTTGGGTAAAGAAACTCATTGTAATGGGGCCAAGCAGGCATACCTGGTGGGTCTGGGAACTTTGGGGCACATATGTTCTGAAGGCAAAATGAGAGAACAGAACTTTGAGGCTATAAGCACTGGAAAAGTATGGTGTGTGGACTTCCCCAAGATGTAAGTCAAAAGCGATTCTATGCTATAAAATGAGGAAGGGTAATAATTATCTGGCTTTCTATGTTTTTGAAACATTATATTTCTTCAGAAATAATTTTTCTCATGTTTGAGTATCCCTGACACATTGGCCACTAAACATGTGTTTAGCCTGCCTGGTGGGTCACCCCTGCGGGAATCCAAGATCGTAACCCCAAAGCCAGAAGATTTGGGACCCATAAAGAGACTTAAAGGCACTTGCTCCCCACTTGGATCCTGTGCCCCTCATCTCAGTCTCCCACTGCCCAGTGCGGCCAGTACTCCTTGCCGTCTGCTTCCAGTTTCCCAGTCAGCCAGCTAAGCTGGAGAATTTCGTCTGTTGTTTTGATGACACATTCTGTGGTATGTTCAGGAACCCAGCTCAGATTTCCTGAGGGCAAACTGCAAACCAAATCAAACACATCAAACCCCTTTCCTCCTTGCTCAGCAAAGTCCGCATCCTTCCTTAAGTCCACACAGTGCACAGTGCTGAAGTTAGCACAACTCACCTAGCCAGGCTGGTAGTGTAGGAGGCCCAAAGGTAGACTCATTGTCTCCCTGTGTATGCAGCCCTGTGTCTTTGGTGAGCACCATGCTGCCGCAGGGGAAATGGTTTGGCTGTTGATCTTTGCTTTATGCAGAAAATGTCAGGCAGTTCTGGGAATGGCAAGTGATTATTTGTACGGTGGTCTTCCAACGGGGGCCTTGTCTAGAAGTTTGGCAGAGGGACTCAGAGGCTAGGTGGAGTGGCAGAGTGGGAGTAGAAACACTAGATGCCAGGAGATGAAGTCATTTGGCAGACTCTTGGATGAACAGAGAGAGGCAATCAGAGCATGGTGGGGGCAGCTGCCACCCAGTTCAACTTGTCGCCAGTGAATCCAAGGAAATTATATGTTGTCTGGCAAAGGCTGTCCACCGTCTTGCTCCATATCCTTGGCTGGGACAAAGAACTGCAGTCCTTGCCCTTTCCCGGGATCCTGGAACTAACGACAGTTCCTGAGGTTTGCCACAAAGGAATGACAGCTAGCTTCTGTAACACAGAGGGAAGCCAGGGCCATCAATTAGATGCCCCTGGGCATTTGAGGTAGGGGCTGTGGCAGGGGCTGCCTGTCAGCCTCACAGGCAGCTCTTTCCACTGGGAAATGAAACATCTTCCACGTCTGCTGGGCAGTTGCCAGGCCACAGCCCTGGGGACAAGGGGATGCAAGCCACTTTTTGGTGGCAAGCAAGTAGTCTTGCGGTTACAACCAGTGTGGCTTAATGTAAGGAAGAACATAGGCCCAGGAACGGGGCCTACTTGATGATTGTGTGACTTCATTTGTATCCTCCTCAGCCACTTCACTGAGTGATTTTTCAACTAAGTTACTAAATGTTTTCTCATTGATGAAATGTTGGTAACATTCATTACATTGCTCCATTTTTGTGAGGATTAAAAATAATAAATAGTGGATTGACCGTAATAGGTGCTCACTAAAGTGGCATGGCCAGCAAACATTCCTCTGGTAGAAGTTACCTCACAGGAGCAGAGGTTTGAGGGAGACCCAGGGAAGTGGTATGGAGGGTGGAAGCTGCCCAGGGCACAGCTGACATCCTAGCATGCTTTGTGTTCTCCTGGGCAGTTCTTTGACCCCAGTGAAGAGAGACTGGCAAAGATGTGCACACAGCCCTCCAGCTGCCCGTCACCCCTGTGTGCCAGAGAGACACACATATTTAGGGTCTGCTGTATCTGTTGCACCATTTGGCAAAACTTTCGTCATGGGAAAACAAGTACAGACGTGAGCTGTAGTAGGAAGGGAACATGCCAGGTTTTCTCCAGGCTGAATTTAAAGGTCAGAACAAAAGGCTGGTTTGCCCCCTCTGCACACAGTGACAGGGTGTTGTCATGATGGCTGGACCTCTGTAACTAATATGGAGTGGATAAAACCCTACTGTGCCCTGGCCTGGGTGCTGTTTCTATTAGGGCCTTCCTCCCAAGGCCTGGAAGTTCGGGGTTTAAGGAACCTTACCCCTCTCCTCTGATCAAGGAGGAGGTCTGATAGCGTTGGCGACCACAGAAGGCTACCTCTTTCCTCAGCCACTGGCATCCTCATGAGAGCAGGGTTGGCCCCATGCTCCCACACTCACGATCAACTACTCCTGAGAGCTGGAGTCACCTGCAAGGTAGCCCTGACTTTGAGTCCAGCCAGTACAAATCTTGCACCCATAGTTCTTTGCTTGCCAAGTGGGTGATTGTCCTGCCTGGGGAGGCTATAGCGATACTGTCACACAACAGACTCGAGGTAATTTTTCAACACAGCCAGCGCCATCAAGGTGACATTCTCATAGTGTCCTTGGGATTTCCCAGACTCCAGGATTCTTATCTTGAGGCTTCCTTTCACTTGACAAAATCAAATGCCAATCATAAATGGAGGTGTCTCCTTAGGATTATTATGATCCATAACTTAAGTAAATATTAAGGAACATCTGTCTGGGGAAGTGATAACATGGGATGGCCTCTTCTCTTCTAAATTCTCACAGTCTAGAGAAGCGACAGCTTTCTTAAGTAGGCGTCCGTGGAAAGCATCTGAGGGAAGCCCAGTCATGGAAATGCAATCTTATTTCCTTTGAGAACTGAGTCTGTGACTCAAACACAGTTTCTTTAACACTGGAGAAGTCTTCTAGGCTGGCCTCGGATTCACAGAGATGCACCTACCTCTGCCTCCAAAGTGCTAGAATTAAAGACATGCATTAGCACACCAAGCCTGTGCCTTAATTTCTTAATCTGTGAATGGACATGATAAAAAAGTAGGCCCTGATTCTTTTTTTTTTTGTTTGTTCGTTTTTTCAAGACAGGGTTTCTCTGGCTGTCCTAAAACTTGCTCTGTAGATCAAGCTGGCCTTGAACTCACAGAGATCCACCTGCCTCTGCTCCAGCACTGTTCATCCTGTCCCATCTCTCTGACCAGTGCGTGACTTGTCCTTTCATTTTGTCCCCTCTGAGGAACAGTATGAAGAACGGTTTCTGCAGGAGGAGACCGTGTCACAGCAGATCAACTCCATTGAACTCCTGAGGACACAGCCGCTGGCTCCCCCTGCAGTGACGAAGCCACAGCAGCCCCTGCAGAGAGAGGTGTACCTGAGGGGTCGGCTGGCTTCCAAGCCCACTGTCATCAGGGGAATCACCTACTATAAAGCCAAGGTCTCTGAGGAGGAAAATGACATTGAAGAGCAGCGTGAGTCTGGGTCAGCGGGACAGCCCAGAGGCAGGGCAAGGAGGAAATGGCCATTTGGAGCCTGTAGAGATGGGGGTCCACACACTGCCCAGTGTTCCATTATCTACGTGTTTGCTGAGAAGCCTTGGGTGGGTCACTTAAGTTTTCTGGGTTTTAGAAGACACCATGGCAAAGGATAGATGAGCTGGAGGGACTTCTGCATCCTCTTGTCCAATCCTTGTTTGCAGATGGAGAAACCAAGGCCAGGACAGAATGACTCCCTTGGAGACATTTGGTAGGCTCTGTCAACTGCTCCTCTCCAGGGTCCTCAAGCTTGCTGAGTGTCCAGCACCTGCCCCCACCCACCTTCAACCTTCCTGCCTTTTCATAAGGAATTGATGAGCCTATTTCTGTGTTATCTCCACGTCTGCTGTCATCTTTCTTTTCCTTGCCTGAAGCTCCCAGGAAGCCACTGTTCCCCTCCCTGAGCCAGCTCTCTCCCTCCACTGGGATTTGCAAACAGCCTTCCAAGCTGCCTTCCTGCTTCAGCTAGTTCTTTCATCTGATGCTGTATTCACAGCCTGTAGCGGCGGAGTCACTTTGCCTGCTTTAGCTGTGTTTTCCTTACTGACTGTGGGAGCTCTCTCCAACTCCCGCTTCCCATCCAGCCCCTGGGATGCCTTCTCCCTGCCTGTGGCTTGCAGTTTCACTTACCTCCTAGTATTCTCAATGAGCATCTGAAATCTAACCTTCTGACTAATTTTCTTGCACCTAGAACCCTTGTCCCCTATAATGAATCTTTGCTTCCCATGACTTTTCTGCTTAGAACCCTTCAGCTTCATCCATGTCACTCAGAATAAAAACTGAATTCTAAAGGGACGCCAAGCTGCCTATGACCCAAACTCCGTTTTCCTCTGACCTTACCTCCGGCTCCCACCCTCTGCTGTGTCCACACTGGCTACCTCAGTGCTGCTTAGCCTCAGCAGGCTTGTTCAGGCCAGGGCTTCTCATCACTGTCTTTTCCACCTGGAATCCTCCCATCGCCTCCCCCATGCTCTCGGCTTACTGGGTTACCCTCTCCAGGATCACTCCCTATCCATCTTAGTGAGTCTCGTCTGGCTGCTCTATTCTTTCCTGCAAGGTTTTAGTCTTTTTATTTTCTTTCTCTCTTCCTTTAAAATTATTTTTAGATATTGTTTTCCAGGCCGGCCTCCAGCTGGCTATGTAACCCAGGCTATCCTCGAACTCACAATCCTCCTGACACACTTCCCCAAGTGCTGTCCAGGCTCATAGTCCTTGACTGTTCCTCCCCAGTCCCCCACAAAGCTAGGTGAGAATAGCAGCAATTTGTTCAGAGACTCCCCAATGAAAGACACTGACCTTCACCCATGTTCCTGGCCATCTTCTAAGTCCCCAGCCAGAAGGGTTTGGGGTAGACCTCAACTAGAGGATTTGTATAACATGCACAGGACTTGTATAACAGGCCTGGGTTCGACTGCCAAAAAGAAAATAAAAGTGATAAGGTGAAATTTTGGCTGCGCGCCATCTCCAAGATCACTGCCACCTTGCAGCAAGGAACCTCATTCACCTGCCAGTTGCCACCCATTCTTGGCCAGATTGTTCCTTGCCCCATGCCACAAATGAGTCCTGTGTTTGTTCCACAGATGATGAGCTTTTCAGTGGTGACACTGGAGTGGACTTGCTGATTGAAGATCAGCTCCTGAGACATGAAGAGCTATTGACAAGTGCCACCCGGAGGCCAGCAACCACTAGCCACGGTGCTGCTGTAACAACTGATGCAAGTGTCCAGGACACATCCTTGTCCTCAGTCCAGGCCTCTGCCTCAGCAGCCAGCCTTGTTGATCCTGACCAGGCCTCAGCTGGACAGCTCTTGGCAACCACACAAAGTAGCACAGTGTTTCCAGAACCTACAGGGGCGATGCCTTTTACTCAAGTCCCACCCACCACCGTGGCCCACACAGCCATCCCGCCACCTCCAGCCTCCATTGCTCCAGCAATGGTTCCTGAGGACACATTTGTGGAGGCACCACACTTGGTCCCAGGGTTGCCTGACACAGCTGGGACAGACATGCCAGAGGAAGAGGAGACGACAGGGCAGGAAGCAACTTCTGCTGGCCCTATCCTGAGCCCCGAAGAAGAAGATGACATCCGGAATGTCATAGGTAAGTTCTTCATCCCTGCACTGGCACTCCTCTGGTCGGTTTGGTAAAAGGTAGAGAACGCTGTGGAGAACGGGGACTGGGAAACTAGGCCTCTAGCTGCAGCGGAGCACTGGGCTCGCATGAGAGAGGCTCTGGGTCTCACTCTCAGCTCTGCCAAAGCAACGCAGGAAAGGTCAGTGAGGGTCTGCCTCTGGCTGGCAGTTAGTTTTCACATCTAGCAGCATGGCCAATCTTTTGATGTAACACGACATTGTCACCTGCAGAATACTGGAGAACTCTGCTGGAGAGTTACAAAGAAAGAAAGAAAGAAACAATCAGAAAACAAAACAAAACCTACAAAAAAATCTTATATTTTAATGAAGTTTACAATTTTGTATAGGACTGTATTTTTGACTGTCTTTAACCATGGGCTGCCGTTTGGACATTTCTGAAGTGTTTATGTATCTGAATGTGTCAATGACAAGATTAGTAATCTCCTTTCTAAAATGCATATGAATGAAAAAAATGAAGACCTCACTGTCATGGATGAGTTTTCCAAACATCAGTTGATCCAGTGAGTTTGTGATGGATACTGAAGTATCCATCAGCACCCGAATAAAGTTTACCACAGTAAGGTTACCAGGCCATGAACCAGCCCAGGATTCTTATTAGCAGTGGTCCCGGAGTCATAGCAAAGTAGAGCCAGGTTGTTGGTTAGTTTATGGCAACTTGACATAAGATGAAGTCATTTGGGAAGAGGGAATCCCAACTGAGAAAATGCCTCCATAATATTGGCCTATAGGCGAGTCTCTCAGGCATTTTCTTGATTAATGATTGCTGGGATAAAGCATCATGACCAAAAGCAACCCAAGGAGAAAAGGTTTATTTGCTCGTCATTAGGGAAGCCAAGGCAGGAACTGAAGGCAAGAATGTGGAAGTAGGAACTGAAGCAGAGGCCATGGAGTAGCGTTACTCACTGGCTTGCTGATCATGGCTTGCTCAGCCTACTTTTTTATAGAACCCAGGACCACCTGCCCAGAGATGGCACCACCCGCAGTGAGCTGGGCACTGTGCTGGTTGCTGGGAAGGCTGGCAAGAGTTTTTAATGGAAGTTGCCATTTGAGTTGGGTTTTAAAGAATGAATAGGAGTGTTCTAATGAAGACAGAAAAAGAGAGCCTTCTGACTGGCAGGTCCAATGGTTCAAGGTACATTCTAGAAGCAAGGCGAAGACAGGCCCTTTGTTCAGAGAGCTCCATGGCCACAAGATGACCCTGAGAATAAGGAAACTGGGGAGCAGGGGTTTGGGATGGCAAATAGAAATAGTCACAGGAAGTAGCTGACTACCTGGGTGTAGTGGTGTGAATTTGAAATCCCAGGACTCAGCAGGCAAAGATAGGAGGAGTTCCAGTTTGAAGCCAACTTGAGCTATATAACAAGGCCCTGAGTTAAAAACTGAGTTTAAAGTGTTTGTTTTTACCCTAGACTAACAGTTTATTAAGTCAGCATTTGTTCAGTGATGCTGTTGAGTGGCGGGATGATGCTGTTGAGTGGCGGGGTGATGCTGTTGAGTGATGGGTGATGCTGTTAAGTGACAGAGTGACACTGTTGAGTGGCGGGGTGATGCTGTTGAGTGATGGGTGATGCTGTTAAGTGATGGGGTGATGCTGT